>WNNJ02002301.1:0-24680 GCA_012934845.2 Pomphorhynchus laevis
TATATATAATATATATATATATATATATATATATATATATATATATATATATAATATATATATATATATTTATATATATATATATATATATATATATATATATATATATATATATATATATATATATATATATATATATATATATTTCAGCATCTAAAAAGAAAAAGAAAAAAAATCAAAAACAAATCAGTCTAGTTGCACATCAAAGAATTAAAAAACAAACAAAAAACCGAAATTGTTCACGTTATAGCAGTCCATCGAAATATTTTATCATTATTTAGTCCTGGTTCAATGTATGTGCTTAGTATCCCAATATATTGCATTTCTTTTTTAAATCTAGTTTTTTCCTTATTTGCAGAGGAAATTACAATATAATCAAATGTATCTGTATCTCCGTGCGTTAGTGCATGTTTTACAGCGGAATCAGCCTCTATTTTCTTTTTGATATGACATCGTCGGTTCGTGAGTCTGTCTCTTAAACCTCTTCCTGTTTGGCCTACATATTGGCTCGGACATTTCCTGCATTGTGCTAGGTATATTCCTCCTGGAGTTGTACAATCATTATTGCCATGTATAGGGTATTTTAGATTTGTAATGTTGCCGCAAAATTCAGATGTTGTTCTAATTTGCGAGCAACACTTACACCTTGCTTTGTTGCATTGTTGACAAGACCCCTTAACTGGAAGGTCGATTTCTATCTTAGATCGAACTAATTTATGTTTTATAGTATTTCTGCATCTATAAGTAATACTTGGAGCACTATTTGCCATATTATAAGTCTCATTTGCTTTTTTTACTATATTGTTCATATCCTTTCGTAATGTAGACAAATACGGTACATAATCAAAAGTCATTTTTATCTTATCTTCTTTCTCTAACTGTCTTTTATATTGTTTAGCCCGGATAATACATTTATAAATTGTATTTCGCTTATATCCTCGTTTTTGCAGGCTACTCAGTAGTACACTAAGGTGCTCTTCTTGTTGCTTTTTTTTGCTGCAAATTTTAATAATTCGACGCGCCTCGTTAAAAATTAAATTCTTTTTTACAGAAAGTGGATGTGCACTCTTTGCGTGTAGATACATCGCTTTATAATCGGGTTTGCGATATATAGTTGATTGAATTCGGCCACTACTGTCCGGGTATAGTTCTACATCAAGAAAATTTACTTTATTATTAGTGCATGCTGTAAATTTTATCGCATTATTACTATTCATTGATTGTATAAAACTCTCTAACTCAGATCTCGATCCCCGGAACTCAATAAATATATCATCAATATATCTTAAGAATGTTAAAGGTTTGATTTTACAATTTTCTATTATATTCTGCTCGAAATAATGCATAAATAATATTGCATATGTTGGTGCCATGGGAGTACCCATTGCAGTACCAACTTTCTGCCTATATATTTTCCCGTTAAAAGTAAATATATTGTTTGTTAGTATGATGTGTATTGCTTCTGCAACAAATCTTATTTTAAGCTTATTCCATTTCATTGACTCCATGCAAGATACTACGGCGTTTATATCCTGTTCGTGCGGAATGCTTGTGTATAGTGATTGAACATCTATTGTAGCTAGAAGCGTGTCAATTCTTCTTTTATTTATTATATGCCTTATTTTTTCGAGAAAGATGTCCGTATTAGATAAATAAGAATCTACCGTGGCGAGTAAAGGTTTTAATAATGTATCTATGTATTTACTTAGTTTTTCCGTAGGAGTTCCGTGTGTACTTATTATTGGCCTTCAAATGCACGGGCGTGTTTGCTTGTGAATTTTCGGCAGTAGGTATAATCGGCCATACGTTGGAGATGTATTTTTCAGCATGTCTATGTCGACAGGTGAAATAAACTCTAAGCTTACATACTTTGCAATAAAATCTGAGATATTTTGCGATGCTCTGTGTAAAACATCGGTTGTACATTCTTCATACGACGTGCTATTTAATTGTCTTAATCCTCCATCTATATAATCACTTTTTTTCCATATGACTGGTTCAGCCCCTTTATCGGCCTTTTTTATAATTATTTCGCGATTGTTTCTAAGGTCATTAAGTGCTTTTCTCTTAGTTTTATTTAAATTATTTGAACCTACTTTATCGGATTTGACTTGTATGTATTTCTTGAATAATTCTTTACCAATCATATTCACAGCTAGTTTTTCTTTTTCAGTAGGTGTTTCTGACAAGTATGACTTAGTTGTTGACTTTAAACCACATGCAACATTATATCGATTTATTTCTCTATTAGTAATGTTAAAGTTCAGGCCTAGAGATAAAGCTTCCATCTGTAAATCAGGGATAGTTTGATCTGATATATTTGTTACAAACTCTTTGTAATTATCAGGATTTGTATGTTTAACATATGTCGTAACACGACTTCTTCTGTTTGGGTGGAATTCTCACGACAAAAGTTCTTCAATTGGTACATACCGTTTTATTAATTTTTGTGCTTTTAAACGCTTTACATTCATATCAATAGATTGTTGCTGTATATTAATGTTCCTTCCATATTTTCATTATAAATGCGGCCGTAATATCTCAGCAAAATTCTAAGTAACTCTTGTTCTGTTCGTAGAATAATTTTCTTCCATCTTAATTCTGTATTGCGATATAACTCATTATAGCCATTTACTTTTAATATACTAAGGTTTTTCTTAATACTAATTTCATTTGGTACAACTTTGTTTCCAGAGCAAAATGACAAAAAATGTAAATGAGATTTGACTTTAGACTTTGTTGAGTTCGAAAGGATCCTCTGTGGGATGCTTGAAAATATGTTATCTAGCATGGGAAAAATATATATATGGCAATAATGATTGTACAACTCTAGGAGCAATATACTTAGCACAATGCAGGAAATGTCCGAGCCAATATGTAGGCCAAACAGGAAGAGGTTTAAGAGACAGACTCACGAACCGACGATGTCATATCAAAAAGAAAATAGAGGCTGATTCCGCTGTAAAACATGCACTAACGCATGGAGATACAGATACATTTGATTATATTGTAATTTCCTCGGCAAATGAAGAAAAAACTAGATTTAAAAAAGAAATGCAATATATTGGGATACTAAGCACAGACATTGAACCACGACTAAATAATGATAATATATTTCGATGGACTGCTATAACGTGAATAATTTCGGTCTTTTTTTTGATTTCTTTGATGTGCAACTTGAAATTATATATATAATATCTGTTATATGAACAATTTTTCCTGCTTCTACCTTTTGTATTCAAATTATATGAACGATCGAGCAGTATTACGTCGATCAGCAGGGATGGATTATAAACCTTTCAATCAAAATATATACAAAGATATATATAAATATACAAAGATATATATATATATATATATACTTCAGACTGTTTCATTGACCATAACGAGGATTCGCTTGTCGGAATTCGGCAATATTTTGTTACAGACAATTTTACAAACACCACCAAAAACCGGCAGATTATTTATAACGTTTCGGCCGTCCGGCCTTTTTAAAATTGTGTTTAAGCTGTAAATATTTTTTGTAATATTTTTTACAGCTTAAACACAAAATTTGAAAAGGGCCGGAAGGCCAAAACGTAATAAATAATCTGCCAGTTTTTTTGTCGAGTTAATCATCGGTACCGTGATCACGTTTAAGAGACCAGGTAATAACTAATAGCACAGTTGCGTAGCGCGTGGAGTTAAGGTGGTAGATCTTTATAGATCTTGTTCCTAGCCTGCAACCGCCTTAAGCAAGGCAGCCCCTGTTAGATGCTGCTGGATGGCTCGTTGAAAGTTTAGTTCGAGTCAAGTAAACTAAGTGGCGACACAAAAAAGCAATGTTAAAAATTATGACTCAAAGGTTACATGTACTCAACTAGATTAAAATAATACGTAAGTACTAATGATTATAATTTTAGATCTTTTAAATGTAGCAGAAAAAAATTGTATAGTTTGTGATGTTATAAATAATAATTGTATTGTAAGTAATACGACAAACAAATGTTTTTCATTAAATATTAATAATAATTGTAGCTGCAATACCGCAGGTGTAATGTATCTAATACAATGTACATGTGGACTGCAATATAAAAGGAAAAATATATCAAATGTTAAAAACTAGGTTTAGGCAACACATATATAATATACAGCATAATAGTCAAACTATATTTCATAAACATATGAGATTAATAGGACATGATATTGAAAACTGTAAATTATTTATTTTAGAACATATTATCGAAGAAAACATATCAATATTAAATCACAAACTATTAGAAAAAGAAGATTTTTGGATTAAATGCTTAATTCCATGTACTCATTAGGATTGAATGACGTGGTACAAGGAATTGGCAGAAGTAGTATAATACATAATAAACAACTATATTATAATAATCCGGTTAAACGCAAACCAAGAAGTCATGGTGATAAAAGGAATAGGAAAAATAGAGTTAAAAATATTAAAAAAGATATGTATATAAATATAAACTATACATATAAATATATGTATATAAATGAACAATTAGAAATATTAAAACAACTGTTAAGAGATAATAAGCTTAAAGATCTATATGTAAATATAAGAAGTTTTTCTAAAAATTTCATTTGTTCAATAATTCTAAAATTAATTAACGACTATGATAGGCTAAGTTGTATAATAGACAGTTATTGTAAAACAAAATACTATAATCATACAATAAATGTAAATAATAACAATAGAAAATATACATTAACCATAAACTTCATTAATAAATGTATAGATAATATAAATATAGCCGGACTTTTAAATAATTCTAAAAGTAAAGAAATAATAGGGTCAGATTTAAGTAAATATATTCCTAAAATAAGGTATAAACTCTTACAACCATTAGGACGAAAAATTTGTAATTATAATAAAGAATTAAAATTAATATGTAACGAATATATTAGAAACATAATGGAAACAGAATGCAATTGTAAAAGTTTTAGTTTTTATAAAATAAATGAACATATATGTACCCATAATCTAGAATTAATTAAAAATTGTGAATTAAAAAAGCTGCTATAAAAAGGGTATAAATATAGATTAAATAATAACAAGGACAAAAATAAAATTTAAAATTCGTTATATAATATGTTAAATGTTTACTTTAGTAAGCTGATTAATAGTGAAACTCGAATATATCTAAGATAAACATTTGGAAAGATTATATATTTGTTAAAATTATAAATAAAATGAAAATAACAAACAATTACAAAAGCAAAGATAAAATTAATAAAGATATGTATAAAGAACTTACTAAATTAAAGGATAACTATATAATAACAACTATTGATAAATCTAGTCATAACTTTGTCTTCATATGCAAAAAGCTTTATTATGATATACTAATGAAAGAGGTTAATTCTAATGATTTAAATGTAAATCCAACATATGAACGTAGTGAGTTGAGTTTTGAAACAATTATTACACGTCACTGTTCTATAATGGATAAAAAGGGTATAAAGGTTGAATCAGATAATAAAACTATACCTATATTATATTGGAATCCAAAATTACATAAAAATCAAATAAAACCTAGGTTCATATGTAGTGCGTTTAAATGTACATTAAAACCACTTTCTGTCTATATGAATAAAATAATTAAAGTAATTAAAGCACACTTTAAAAAATATTGCAAGGTAATCGAAATTAATACTGGCATAAAACACCATTTCAGTATTAATTTTTCAAAAGAATTTTTAGAGCAGACAAAAGGAATAAATTTTCAAAATATAAATACATGCTATTTTAGTACGCTTTATACAAATCTAGATTTAGTAGATATTAAAGAAGCGCTAGTAAAATTAATTAATCTTATATTCGGAAAAAGATATACATATATATGTTATAATAATTATAACGCCTATCTAACAAAAATTAAACCATCAAATAAATATAAATATATGGATAAAATTGAATTAATAAAATCCTTAAATATTTTGATAAATCAAAATTATTTAAAAGTAGGGACATCTATATTTAGACAAGTAAAAGGTGTTCCAATGGGTTGTAAAATTAGCCCAATTATAGCTGACTTGTTTCTAAGCTTTAGAGAATATTGATTTGTTCATAACTGTGTAAATTCTAAATCTAAAAAATATAAATATATGAAATATATGTTTTGATACATTGATAATATATTGTAATATATGTATAATACATTGATAATATATTGATGATATATGTGTATTTAATTCTAATAATTTTTATTCAATTAGTGAAAAATTTTATCCAGAAAGCCTTATTCTTAACAAAACCAATATTACTGATAAAGAAGGTGTATATCTAGATATGAACATTAAATTAACATTAACTAAAACTACTATTAATTTATATCGTAAAGATGACATATTTAAATTTACAAGAAACATATTTTTGCATGAGCATTCATGCATACCATATAATATAAAATATAATACATTAAATAATGAAATTTTAAGAATTGCAACAATATGTAATGATATTGGCTTTCTTCAAAATCATTTAAATAATTTAATAGATACATATTTTTAACTAGGTTACTATAAAAATAACATCAAGAAGAAAATAGTAAAATATATAAATCAACACAATAATATAAAGAATAAATTTAAACTCTTAAGTGTCAAATTTTTATGGATGGATAATAAATAATATACTTTGTATTAGAATAAGATACTAGATAGTTATTTTAGAGGAAATACATCATTAGCATGTATTTGGCCCCGCTGCTATGTTGGGTAGAGGAGTTAGGGGCCGAAACCTGATAGCATAGCAGTTCCTCCTGATGACCTCTAATTCTTATTATGATACAACGTCTGTTATTTATAAAAATAAATAATAATTCATAAAATGAATTATTATTTATTTAATAAATAATAATTCATAAAAATGACGTTTATTTTAAATTTCATTTTTTTAACTTGATTTAAATTTTAGAAAATCTAAAAACAATTATTAATTATATTATTTAAATATTAGAATTTGATGTAGCATTATTATGTTTTGTTTAGTTTATAATTATATTAAATATGTAGACTCAATTAGCTGATGAGATTGGCTTAATAAAAAACTGGAGAGAACTACGTGGATGCATATATATCTTTTTGGTACATTTCGTTCACAAGACGATTTTTATCCTTTCTAATCATGACATCTATAAAATTTACTGGATTCCTTTCGTTACTTGAAGAAATTCTTTTAGTAACGGGGCAACAAGTGTACCCATCGCCGTTCTAATCTTTTGTCGAAATAAAGATCCATTGACTTTAAATAAGTTTACTTTCAGGAATATTTTTAGCCCCTCTCGGATCATTTTAAATGCACGATTTTTCCATTTTGCCTTCCTGAGCATTGCTTCGACACCTGCAATTCCCTCTTCATAAGGTATTGATGTATATAGTGACGTAACGTCTAATGTCACAAGCCTTGTGGATTCTGATTTGTGTTGTACACTGAAGTTAGCTTTTCAAGAAATTCTGAGTTGTCTTAATGTAACTTCGTATCGTTGTGAATACTGCTTTTAACAGCTTGTTAAGATATTTTGATAATTCCCCAGTAATTCCTCAGTCTGGATGTTGCTGACAATCGGGCGACCTTTCGTTGGAAAATCGGTTTTATGAGTTTTTGGCAGCATATAAAATGTGCCTGGTTTTACCTGTCGACCAAAGTTAAGTAATTTGCTCGTTGTTTTTGTTGAAGCAAGGAGTTGTACGGAACTTATAAAGCAGTCTGGTCATGTAAGGGCAAGTTATTACAAAGAAAAGTATCTTGTGTGCACGAAGCTTCGCAAACTTTAGTGCACATCAATACCAATTGCTCATCTCTCTTGTCCAAATATTTCGGTGAATTCTCTTTAAAGGCAACGCTGTCAAGGATTTGCAAACTTTCCCGACTAATCACTTTTATGTTTTGGGATACAGATAAAAAGGTTGTAGTCATCTGTTCGATTTCATGTTCCCCCATTTTCAGGAACATGAGCTTACATTTACATGCATTAAGCTCCAGACCGATTCGGTTAGCTGATGCCAAAATCGTCTCCAAATCTTGCGGCACAAGAGACGAATCTCCTCCAAACGTTGCGTCATCCAAATACTACACGTTAAAGGTGGATTAAAGTGAGTGCGAAGTAGGATTTACTGTTAGAGAAGAACCAATTGGATCTAGGGGATAGTCCTGTTGAACGCCTGTTTTTGATCAAATGATTCGATCTTCATAAACCAGAGGTGTCTGAGAGCTGGTAGGCAGAATGAAAATATGAAAATGCTTCTAAGACGTGTTCTTTTACTTCTTCGAGAAGAACACCGCGATCTACGGTGTTAAAAGCATTTCGAAAGTCTATTTTGAGAACAACTGTGGGCTGTTGGCAGTTTATTATGAATGATCGGACTGCGTGAACAATTGCTTCGGCTCCGCATAATGTATAACACCCTAGTAGATGATCATATACTTTTTGTGAAATCCTTACACTCAGTACCTTTGCAGCAATGCAACGGAGTGTGCTCTCGATTGCGATTGAAAGAATCCCGCCATCCTTCTTATTGAGTATACATAAGAACGTGGAAAAGAAAATCTGCACTCTTTCCGGGACAATATCATTATTGATAAAACCATCGATTACACGAGATAGAGCAAATTCCAGATACTGAACTGCGTCGCCTGAGCTTAGAACATCATGTCATTCAAATGGAGGGTAAAGGCCATCCATTTCGTGTCCCGAACCATTGGTGAAACTCGATATGGCCTTTCTTATCTCGAAAGAGTTGGAATGACTCGAATTTGCCGGATGATAGTTCTGAGGTATGAAACTATCCCTTGTGTGTGAAGGGTGCATTTCCTTCAAGTTCTGGAAAGAACTCTCTACATTGTCCGCAAAGGAGTCAAGTGATGTGAGTAGCCGTACAGCACCTCGAACATCACAGTCCGCAAGTTTGATATAAACTCGCTTGCTCAAGGTTTTCGATTTCGGGGGTTTCGAGTGGGCATTATTTTTCATTGGTATACAGGGGTCTGATTGTTGAGAAATCTCAAGGAAGCGATCATCAAATTTTAAAATTTTATCCTTGATGATAGATGTAAGGAATCGCTCACATGATTCGCCTGTTGTAAGCACAAATCGATAGAAAGTGAACAAACTAAGCCACCTTGTTGGACTGTTCTTATCCACACAGTCATTTAAGAGGCGCGTAAATGCCTTGAATGCTTGATATGTAGCGCCCTTCGGTATTATTTTCGCAATCGATTTAGGGATATGCTGAGACAACTAATCTAAGGAGGGTATATCGTTCAATTTTACGACACGTAGAGCTGGGTTATTGGGAGGTTGTTTCAGATTGTAATTTAGAAAATGTACGACCAGATCCCTCACACTTGAACACAGGGGCCCGTTAACCCGCAATTTTCCAAATTTAGTGATTCTACAAGAAATTTTGTAAATTGGACATTTCCACTCGGCAGGGACTGATTGAGCGGAGGAGGTAGTGTCAGACTAAGGAGATACATACTCTAATAGATGCGGATCATTTATCATATGTGAATATGACTATCCAGCGACAGTTGATAATTCTGTCGTGAATTTGGGATTACTTAGCTGCTTATCTACATAGTCTTTCTTCGTGGACTTCGCTGTGTCTTTCGTGGATTTGTCGATGCTATGTCCGCTAGACAGAGCCGCGATTTAGTTTTCCTTTGCTTATTAAATTTTTAATGTGATTTTTTATCTCTCTAATTTTTCAATCACTTTTCAAGTCGGCGAGAGAAGCGAGCCGACAATCTACAACCTGAAATTGTAACTTGAATCTGCAACTTGAATTGTATGTTATTATCTTTCAAACTTTTTTGTATTACATAATGCGTTAATATTACATATTTAAATTTAATACGATATGCACACAATCCATTTCAATTGTGTTTATTATTACCTTATTACGTTAAAATGTTTCCTTAAAACTTTGAACGTTTGTAAGTCTATCCAAACTATTTATGATGTTTACTTTTTTAACGGTAGATCAACAATTTACAATGACACAGCGGAGAGAAAGTGTTTCGTATTTTATAAAATTAATTCTAAAGCGAGTTATTCCTTTAAAATGCTATGCGACGATTCTGAAACACTTTGTTAAGGTATTTTACTCAAATTGTTCGATTATTTACCAAAAGAAGGATAATAGAATTTTAAGCCCTAAATTTACTTTTTGTTGTTACACGATTCTTTTCAGTTTGATTATAATGCATGTTAATGAGATTTACTATATTTGTGCTGTATTATGTATACTATGCTACGAGCATATTTGCAGATTAAAACATTATATGGCATAATCTTAAACTTAATTTTTTATTCGGGAATTGGATATTATTCTTGGCATTCATGCATATGATTCAACTGTAAACAAAAAAGATGAACGTTTTGACAGAACCTTGCACGTATTCTAAATGAAATATCAATGAAATAATAATCAAATATAAAAACAATATTAGTATTTAAATTAATTACTAATTCAAAACAATTTAAATTCAATTGCTAAATTTAAAAGATTTTTAAATTCTAATGGTAAATATAAACAGCAAAATTTAAAATTCTAATAAGTTTAAGTTTAATTTTTTCATAATTTTATGCAATTTATATTTATATCAAGTTAAAATTTAAAATTGAAATTTAAAATAAAAGTCAATTTTTATGAAGTTTATTTGTGTGTTATGAGTTTGTAATAATTTAATTTAATAATTAAATTTAATTTTGATTTCTGTAATTTATTAGTGGATAGAGTGAAATTTGGCTCTCTCCAATAATAAATAACTGAAATCAGTGAGTTAATAGTCAATTTATAATAATTAAAATTTAAAATTGAAATTTAAAATAAGTCATTTTTTATGAATTGAATAATAAATAACAGACGATGTATAATTTCTACTATTTTCAAACGAAGATAGACATAGGTAGCACGGTATAATACAAGTTCATTAAAATATAATGAACTTGTATCATTGGCCTTAGAAACTTATAGTATTTCAAGCTCATAATAGAGCTGCGTCTTTCGAAGTTTTATCAATCACAGTTTTTAATTTATTTGTTTTTTGTATTAATTTATTAATTCGTCGTTCGAGCTCCTTCGACATATGCTAATAAAATTTTAATATTTTTATTATTTTTATTTTTATATTTTAAGAAAATAAACTTGAATTTTCAATAGCTATTTGCTAATTTTTCAATTACCATATCACAAACTTCTGGTGACGTTATATTAATAAAAAAGAATTTCAATACAACTTTTTAATTGGCACGAACAGGAAAGTATAAACCTGCATGCTTTTTTACAAATTTCGTCGGGAAGCTTAACACGGAATGCGCCTACCACAGACGCCTAGCCCCCAATGAGGCGTTTCTACTCTACACAACTTCGACAGTACTTAATACTCATTAAACCACTGAAAGGAATTCACCAAGCGCACGCTCACGCTCCCCCACCGGTGATCAGCCTTACATATGGTATGGTTCGCGCAAGCAGTGGTTTCATGGGACAGCAAGTGTGCTATCGTTCCTTCCTTAATCAGCTTACTAAGGTTGCTGAACAAGCAACACGCTTGTATACAGCTGAAGAACAATGCACTAGCAAAAGCTCTCTAGCTATAAAGCACGACAAAGCTCTAGCGCAGATGCTAAGATTCGTCACCCCACATATAGTGGTCATATGAATTTATAACTACTGGTGACGTTATATTAATAAGAAAGAATTTCAATACAACTTTTTTTAATTTACACGAACATGAAAGTATAAACTTTACAAATTTCGTCGGGAAGCGCGGAATGCGCCTACTACAGACGCCTAGCCCCCCCCCAATGAGGCGTTTCGACCTTAGTATACTCATCACTACAGGGTGGTCTTATCAGTGTGACCATGTTTCTACAGTACTTAATCCTCAGTAAACCTCTGAAATTTATGTTGTAAATTCATATTGTAACTATTATCAATAATTACAACATGGAGCAAACAATTAATTTTTCACTCCGTAGGTTGCTATGCTAGTTTTGCAAATTTTAACATATTTCGATTGCATTTGTTTAACTGAATTTTTCATTCGTTTAAATTATTTAAATATTAGTCAATTATTCAAATTGGTTATCTTTATCAAATAAGTTTTATAGCAAAGTATATTATCCTCTATATTCGTTTTGCTTCGATTCACCACAATTCATTTTATTTTTCAAAAATTTAATTTTTTAATTATGGATTTTTGAGCAGGAGCTAGATTGATTTATATATTTCGTTAGCTGCTGCTATCATCATCAGAAGAACAAAACGTTATCTGAATTAAAGTATTTAAATTCACTTAATATAGCAAAACCTAAAGAGTGCAATGATTATCCTCCCATAACATATAGGAAGACTTCCCATATTCCATAATTATTAGATTAGGCATATTTTTAGAAATATATCTAATCTAATAATTCCTTGTTCGAATACATCGTCATTTACTTTTCATCCTGATGACCTCTAATACTTATTCTGATATACCGCATGTTATTTATTATTGTGTAAGCAGACTCCATTTTAAATTAGTAGAAAGATCAAGACTAGTCAAATTATTTTTTTGTTTTCAAATTTTCAACCACTACTGCGATCATCATCAGGAAAACATCATTGCACACGTTACAACAACTGTTGTCGGGATCAAGGTAACGCAATATGATAGCCTCTTTTATTTGCCTTGTAGACTTATCACTTTCGTGGGCAATAATTTCTGCACCGGCAAAATTTATGTCATGGCCGTTGGCGGCTAAGTGATTCCAAACCGCTGGGCTGATATGTCCAAGACGTAGTGCCCGCTTGTGACCCAATAATCGAACAGCAAGTTTTTCACTTGTTTGTCCTACGTAATGAGCCGCACAACCATTACACGGTATACAGTAGATCCCTCCAATCCTTTAATATTTTGATTTAATTTTGAACAAACCAGAAATATCTGGCCGACGTTTACAAAATACGGTACTGTGAGAACCAGTGCTTCTAAATGATAGTCTTAACGCGTGTTGGAGAAGATTAAATGAGTGATCTTTCCAAAACGGAAAATTTAAATATTTTTTTACAGGCTTTACATAGTCGTTTCGTGCTTTATTATGAATCTCCTTTGCTGCACTATGACCGCGCTTAATAGCCCATAAAGGATATCCCGCCTCGAATAGAGACTGTCGTATTTGCTCGTATTCTAATTTCAGATCCTCCTATGTAAAACAGTATCTGTGCATGCGCAGGAATAACGAACGAGCAGCAGATATCTTATACCTCATTGGGCAGATCAACGTCCATGGTGTGGTCATGTTAATGACACCTTCCTTCCTAACCACATTAGTCTTAGTAATGCTACTACTTTCACGTAAACATTGTACGTCCAGGAAGGAAATACCACCGTCATTTTCAGCACAAATGTTCCACTTTATTCGAGTATCCAAATTATCTAACATATTGAAGACCTTTACATCCACAGGATTATTGATACTCATGAATACGTCATCAACGTATCTGCCCTAATAGACTAATCCTTTTATATGAGAATATACATTTGCTTCAATTTTGTTATACAAAATTGTTATACATTTGTTATTTAATAGTCAATTCAAAAAAATTGATTTTTATTTTAAATTTTAATTTTAAATTCTAGTTTTATATAACTATTAATTGTATAAAATTAATTGTATATCGTTATAATGGAGAAGTATAAATCAACAAAATATTATCAAAATATTACATTTACAATATATAAATCAACAAAATATTATTAAAAATAAATTTAAACTCTTAAGCGGAGAATTTTTATTGATAATAAATATTATGCTTTGTATATTAAAAAGCTGGTTAAAAAAGTGTCTTGATTATAAATACTTACAACATAAATATTCACAATCAGACAAACAAGTCAGATCAACTAAAATACACAATAATTTGGATCAAAGTGGTTATCTTGATTGTTATACACTCGGACGGATGCACACTTTAAGACGCTTCTTCATTTTTAGATGACATCGCAACTTAATCACAGTTCAACTGATTAAAATATAAATACTTACAAATGCCGCCCGATCAGATCAAATGTCGAACGCCCTGCCATGTTTGTCTCAGATGTTTTGCCACATCTGTGAATACTCTCATTCTGAAGCACGAACCAGTTCTCGGGTGTTCAGGATCGGGTCAGCTCGATGTACAAGCCTCTTTCTGCGAGGCTCCGTTTGCAAGCGAGATGGTTACGGACTCGGATGTTGCTGATAACCGCTCGTCATGCATGGAAGTTTTCGCTGGTAATGTACGGATTAATCCCCGCGTCTCGCACGGCGGCCGACTTGCTATCGCTGCTGGAATCAGTAGTCACGAATACCGCTGATGAAGATGCCTGGTGGCAGATATTGTGTTTCCCAAAAGTTGCAATTTGTGTACCGCGAAAAAGGGGTTTACTTTATCTAGCCTCTAAACTCAGGGAAGCCTTTATTAGCTATTGCTTTTTGCCATCCTCAGATACGCCGACTTATAAAGCTGCAGCTATATTCCCCGGCCGTGTTGATTCGGAATCTCTGATCCGTCGCAAGGTCTCTGAAAAAGTGGAAGACTGTGGCGTTCTCACACTATCAGAGTAATTTGCAATTATGATTATTTGCTTTCTTCCTTGCAGATACACCCTTGCTTTTGAAGTCATAGCATTTATCCCGAACCTCAAAATATCACACCAGCTGACAACTTAATAGATTGGATTTTCGGGCCCAATTGTAACAGCCGCAACTATGCTGTATGCACTGAAATCGTTTCCGCCTTCTGCTGCCGGCCCTGATGGCTTCAGCCCCGCACACTTGCGTGACTTTCTTTCAGTATCGACAGTGCCTGCCGCCGGTCGACTAATGCAATCACTTATATCGCTCGTGAAGCTGTTTATGGCGAATGAAGTTTTAGATAAAATCGCTTCCGCGGTTAGCGGAGCGAGATTGTTTACGTTTTTTAATATAGCTAGTGGAATACGACTAATATCCGTCGCTTTTTCGATCAGGAGTCGGCTGCCAGAGTGGTATATCGCTTCGCAACGGATATCGTGGTTGAACGTCTGATGTCGGTACAGCTCTTTGTAGGCGTGCCGAGCAGCATCGAAACTGCAGTTCACGCCGCAAGATCGTACCTACTTGTTGATATTACGAATCATAGTCGCGCGATAGAGAAACTAGATTTTCGCAATGCGTTTAACACTATCATCCGCGATCACTACTCGACAAAGTTGCCCGCTTGGTCTTAGAAATTTACGATCTCGTCCATATGTGTTACAACCGTTCCAGTAACCCTCTTGTCGGAAGCGATGTGATTCCGTTTTGCGAAGTCGTTCAGCAGGATGACTTTTTGGGCCCATTGCTATTTTGCCTAGCCACTAACGACTTAGCATTCAGCATAATATCAGAGTTATACCTCTGGTACTTGGACGATTGCATCTTGGGCGGCACCTGTGAAAATTTCATCAGTGATATTAACAAGACAAGCGAACTCGGAGCGAATATCGGCATAACGCTAAACAACGAAAATGTGAGATTATCACATATGACGAGGATCTAGCTCATTGCCTTCCTCTCATCTCCCGTACTGCAGTGTTTTTCCCAACCACCGCCACTTTCTTACGTCGGACAATTGGATGCGATTATCAAACCAACGCTGCTCTAGATGATGTCATTAATGAGTTACTCACTGCTGGTAAACGCTTGTCAGAACTGAGTCGCCACGATGCACTGTTTCTGCTGCGTCATTGTTAATCTCTCCCGGAGATGTGATGTTTACTGAGAACGCATCTTGAACGTCCCGCTAAGCGGCGACGCTTAGATACAAGCGACCCTACCTGATAAACTCGGAGGGCTTGGAATTCGTTTTTTAGTTTCCGGGTGAGTCTGACCCGGCATAAAAGGATGTCATGGCTATGTGATCCGCCGATTTCGGGTGTACTGCACCATCTGATCGTAAAATTTAAAAACAATGATCAGAAAGCTTTTATGTCGTGGTCTACAACAGATTGTTGGTAAGAGTCCAGCCCCACTGTCTCGATCACGCTTGATTTGAATAGTTTCCAGTCATTCAGGAGCATTCTTGAGGCAATCCCAATATAATCGATTTGAACTCGACTTGACTTCCAGACATTGACTTGGGCTGTTTCCTTGATACTTGATGTTCACGGTTGCCAAGCGTTTACATATGCTTACGGACATTTAGAGTTGGTGCACGCACGCTCTAGATTGACAAGGCTCCAAGGTCCTGCACCTCAAACACTGCATTTAACAATATGATCCTAATGGTCATAGCACTGGAGGTTATCCGTCAAGACTAGAGCTCGTGGGACCGCTGAGAAGTGACGGTAAACGTCCCGATGGTGCGACTCTGTTTTCATAGGATGCCGGTCGTGTTCTAGTGTAGGACTTAATCTGCCATAGCACACTTGTGACCAGTAATCAAGAACAAGCTGCTAATGCAGGAGTTTCAGTTGCTATGATTTCCAAGAATAAAATGTTTGTCGAATATGAAGGCATCGATGAGCACCAATATATGTTCATTCCAAAGGCAGTGGAAACGATACGTGCACTAGGACCAAGCGCATCCAGCTAATCGGAAAAACTCGAAAACATCTAATTCAGGCAACCGAAGACCACCTAGCTTGTACTGGTTGATTCAGCGAAGCAGTGCAGCAACACAGCGTGCTTTCTTGAGGCGGCTGATGACTCATCTTTCCCTGCGTTTTCAGAATAGGAACACAATGGATTTTATTGGTAGCTGTCTGATTCATAACGAAGTCAAGATTGGTAAATTTATGGGATCCATTTGCGGGTAACCCTGTTTGGCATTTGTATTTCATTTTTGTAAATCAATAAAATATTACTAAAAATAAATTTAAATTCTTAAGCGAAAACTTTTATAGATAATCAATAATATACTTTGTATTAGAATAAGATACTATATTATCAAATTTCATAAGAGGAAATACGTCATAGGCATGTATTTTGCCCTGCTGCTATGTTGGGTCTGGAAATAGGTATCGAAAACTGCTAACATAGCAGTTCCTATTAATTGCTTATATATTCTTTATTCTAATACATCGTAAAATGTGTATTATTGAGCACATAAAATTTGAGTATTATTTTTTATTTTAATTATAAATTATATCGTTTTATAAACATAAATTGTATAAAATCCTTTTTATTATTTATAATTATTTATCTTTATTTTTAATTTATATATAGTATAAAATATAGTAAAATATATAGGAAAATTGTGAAATAAATCAACACAATATTATTAAAAGTAAATTAAAAATCTTAAGTGAAACATTTTTATGGATAATAAATATACTTTGTATTAGAAAATGATACTAGATAATCAAATTTCATAAGAGGAAATGTGTCATTAGCGCGTATTTGGCCCCGCTGCTATGTAGGTTCGAGGAATAGGGGGTCGGAACCTGATAACACAGCATGTGATAACACATGTGATTTTTATTCCTTATTAATACATCGAATATTAGTTATTAGTCATTCTTAAATTTTTTTAATTTAAATTTTAACTTGATACAATTATATTATAAGATACACAAAATAATCAAATTTAATCAGTGGAATTACGTCCTTAGCACGTATTTGGCCTCGCTGCTATGTTGAGTCGAGGAATCAGGGTCGACACCTGATTAATTAGCAGTTTATCCTGAAGACCTCTAATCCTTATTCTGATATATCGTTTATTATTTATACTCAATTCATAAAATTGACTTTATTTAAAATTTTTAGTTTTATCGTTAAATAAATAAAAGTTGAATAAAATCTTAAATAATTATTTATAATAATTATTTTTTTAATTATTTGATTTGCCAAATTTATTGAAATGTAGAATTTTATATCTTTTCTGTTTCTAGTTTTATGTTTGTTATTCTTTTTGATGAGAACTTTGTTGACATTTTAGGCGAATACGCATTTTGGTGATATTTTACGTGCGTCCATCACAATGTTACGAGAAAAATTTTCCAGAAACGATGTAGCTAAATTATTAGGCCAAGCATTATGCCAGGTTGCGTAAACTGTTACTGCTTATAAATATAATACAAAATATCATTTTAGAAAGACAAAGACGTATTTTTACATGGTGAGAAAGCCAACGACACTGAAATAAAGGTAAATTTAGAATTCTTTAATTGTTGTGTAATTAACTAGCATATTTTTACTATAATAACCAAAAAATCGTTATTATTTTGATATTTTTAAATCGTTTTTGAATACAAATGAAGAGCAAAAAAAACAAAAACAATTTATTAGAAATTTGTTCCTATGTTTTTCTTAAAAAACAATTTGATTATATAATAAAGTAAATAATTATTGGAGCTGCATCAAAAGAAAAAAAATATTTTTGAGATTTTGCTAACTACTGTTAGCAAAATATAAAAAATAATTTCTTCTTTCTTTTGATGCAGCTTCAATAATTATTTATCAATAATGGATCAATATCAACTATTTAAAATTATCAAGTATTATATAAAATATGCAGTAAAATTGCAATTGCAGAAATTCGTGGTGTGCGTATCGTTGATTTTAACGCGAGATCATAAGTAGACGCAGTCATAATATTTTGCTGTGTTTTGAAATCGCGTACCAGTGTCAATTGGGACGCATTCATAATAATAAAAGTTATCGTGGGACATCGGTCAAAGAAAAAAAAACTTTTTATTCAAGAAACGTTTCGGACAGTTTGTCCTTCAGTCTTTACAATAATGTGCAATTTTTCGCTAGCGTATACGTTTATATAAAGAAAGCTGTCACGGAAGAATCAACACACGTTCGCGGCGTCCACATAGAAAAATGTTAAATAACTTAAAAAATGGATGATCGTACGTGTTAAGCGATTCATCTGACATTAATTGACTAATCCAAAACTTTTCTTTTATTTTACGCATAGGAGATTAGATATTGGGCCATCGATAATTGTCGTAATCATGGAATGATCCGGATTTTCAATCATGTGTGATACGTATCCATCTGAGTTATTTTCAATTATTTAAAAACTCTCCGCCGATTATTTGCTCGAATATTGTATCTTGTCCCTATCTGACCGACATACTAACCTGCACGAACCTTACACCTAGATTGGTAAATAATTCCTTCAGATTTGCACGTGAAGTGCCGTCTAATTAGATTAATTAGGTTCGTGACTAAGTTTGCGGCTGAACTTAGTTGTCTCGACCATATATGTACAATTTTTCAACGCTTGTCACCGCACCTGTAACTCTCATATGTTGCAGTTTTGTTCGTTTGCTTGTGGTTTAACATACGCGCGAAACTTGTCGGAATCTATAATCTTACTCTTGGTCGAAATATCTACATAGCGAATTAAAACAATTGTTTAAAAAACGTAAAATCTTATGTTGCGATCACAGACGACGTACTACGTAAACTTGTGAATCTGCATTTCGAAAATGCCCCAACACTTGCGACATTAGACGTAGAGTCGTTATGCACAAGTATTGACAATACAAAAGGTATTGAAGCTGTGTATAAAAGGATGACGATGGCAAATTGGGAAGTTACACGTAAAGACAATATTGCTAGCACTCTCAAGACAGTATTGGAAAACAATTATTTCGAATTTAACGGACAGTATTTCCATCAAGTTTCAGGCACTGCAATGGGCACATCAATTGCTCTAGTGTATGCAAATCTATACGTAGCCCAAATCGAAGGAGATTTTCTATCAGGTTTAAACCAAAAACCAGACCACTGGCTACGCTATATAGACGATATACTTATAGTTTGGCCAGGCGATACGAACAATCTTAAATGTGCAATTGATGAATTGAATTCACGAAGCGAACTTAAATTTAATCTCGATATCACAGACGAAACACAGTATGTACACTTCTTAGACATTGGGATCCAATGGACCACTGATGGGATTGAAACACGGATGTACAGGAAAGAAAACTGGATACCCACGTGCATACATCAGCGCAGTTGTCATCCAAAGCACATGAAACGAAATATGATTTTTAACGAGATGCTTCGATGCAAGAAGATTTGTTCATCAAATAAAATATTCGAACACGATGTTCCTACAATCATTCAACATTTTATGGAGAGAGGTTACAGCCGGAAGACAGTAATTCAACAGGCCCGGAAAGTCAGGCAAATCTCACGAGACAAACTACTCAAAAAGAAAGATTCTAACAAGAACGACTATTGCTATACGTCCATAACATACCATCCAGCGTTGAAAAATCTTCCACACAACATCCTCAAAGCATACAAAGAGACGGTTCCGAAAGAAATGGTACACTCCATAAAAACCTAAGGTGATTTTCAAAACAACACAGAGTATTCAGAAAATTCTAGTACATTCTAAGATTCAAACAAATAGAAAGAAAAGTGCTAGATCATACGATGGAATGACGAAATGCAATAGACCACGTTGTGCGGCTTGTAAAGAAATCCACGAAATATGTGCTCGGCATTTAATTGTAGGTCTGCCATGAGTTGTCCGATCCAAAACATTTTCTTTTGTTTACGCTTAGCCGTGTCAGGAACATTTGCTTCAATAATTATCGTCTCCATCTTATGGTGTTCATTTTCTATGCAGTGTTTGGCTGCCCCGTCATTCTTTGCTCGTTTATACTTTATGTCGGATCTATGAGTCAAAGCTCGTAAATTTATTTGCCCTCCTCTCTGTCCTATATATATCTTTGAACATTCATTGCACATGTTCATATAGACTAGTCCTTTCCTCTTGCAATTATTGTGTCCGCGGACATAATATTTTAAGCATGTTACCGGACTTGTAAATGAATTTGCTGTGGCCATTTCAAGGCAGCACTTGCATCGTCGATCATTGCATGGTTCGCTAAGTCTTCGTTCATGACGGTTTTGTCGGTTTTCAAGCACATTTTGAATTGTTCGTGCGCTTTTGAATCCAATTATCGGCCGCTTAATTAAGGATCGGCATACTGGGTCGACCTCTTTTATAGCTTCGGCAAGATCCTTGTTTAAATTCTCAAATGCCGGGTGGTAGTTCAAAGTCGCATAGAAAGCCTTTCCTTTTTCATTCAAAATTATAGATAATTTTGTTAGAAGTTTAGTCCGACTGATTCGTCTAACTGACTTCAACTGTTTCCGTAGAGCTACTTTGCGGTATCCACGGCAATTCATTTCCTTGATGAATTTTTCTGCGTGCCTCTCGAATTTTTCATTCTTGGAACAGATCTTTCTGATCCTCCTGAATTCGTTCAAGGTCACCGCCCTTTTTATAGCTCTGGGCACACAACTTCTTGCATGTAGTATACTGCGAGTACCGTCAAACTTACGATAGAGTGTTGTCTCCCAATTGGCACTTTGGTTGTGTACCTCTGTCTCTAGGAATATCGTAGGTTTTCCGAAGTTACTCGTAAATGTTAGTTCGCTAGTTTCATTTAGTCTTTGTATAAATTCTTTTGTCTTCTCCATTGGTTCAGGCAATGAATATGTCATCGATGTAGCGCAACCATACAAATGGTTTTAGTTGTGCCGTTTCAATCATCCTTTCCTCAATTTTGGCCACGTACAGGCTTGCAAACACCGGTGCGACTGGGCTACCCATAATGTACCAATTTTCTGTTTGTAATACGAATCTTCGAAGCAGAAAGTGTTCGATTCCAATACAATTTTGAGTAATTCTGTATATTTGGCACAATCTTATTAGTCATAGTTATATCGAATCAGCCAATTGTGAATGCATTGAACGCCCTTAGTAAGGTCAATCGATGTGTATAATGATTCAACATCGAGAGTTGCAAGTATCGAGTCTTTAGGTATCGATAGCTTTATTTCTTCGAACTTTCGAAGAAACTCGTCTGTACTTTCTAGATAAGAGCTCCGTTCTCTAAAAATCGGGTGCAGCTCTACATGTAACCATTTCGCTATTCTTTCAGTTGATGTCCCTATGTTGTTTATGATTGGTCGCCCGGGGCAAGGGGATTTGTTTTTGTGTATCTTATGGAGAAGATACATACTCCCAGGTTGAGGATTACTTACAACGATTTTATTGGCAATCTTTTTCTCAAAGTATGATTGAATTACTTTATTGACCTCTTTAACAATTATTTCTTGGTCTTTAAGTGTAATTGGTTCGTATGTGTCCGTTTGTAGTTGTCTTTTGCCTTCTTTGTCATATGCCTGTTTGTCCCAAACGACAATTTTGCCTCCTTTGTCTGCTTGCTTGAATACCAGATGATTCAGCAATTTCAATTCATTTATAGCTTTTCGTTCTTCATTCGCTAGATTTGATTTGGTTCGTACGTTCGGTTGTAGTTTTATGTATTTCTGAATGTCTTCGTTTTTGCAAATTCTATTTCTGAGCAATTTTGCGATATTCGGTTTATCGACATTCGAAAGCATTCTATGTGAGATGGATCGTAAGTTATTCATCATGTTCATTCGGTTAAATTCTTTGGGTGTAGGTACGAACGTTAATCCGAGAGAGAGGACAGATTTCTGACAGTCAGTCAATTTCTCACTGGTAAGATTAACAACATTGTCAGTACACGGTTTATTTTGGTAGCGAAATCGTATGAATCTTCGATGCCGTCGTTTTGAGGTCGATTTTAGTTCATATACGTTTACGTTTCTTTTAAGCCATTTCGATAGTTTTCTACGCTTTCGTTTTATTATTGCATTGTATAGATCATGGTCAATATCGGCAGTACTCTCTTTTTCCAGTTGCGAATGTAAGTCATAAAGTATTTGAACATATTTCATCTCCGTCTGTTTTGTAAGTGTATTCCAGCTGTTCACAAAGTTGCGGTATGGGATTCTATGTAGGATATCTAAACTTACTTGCATTGATTTCTTGATTCTAAGACTTCGCGGTGTGATATTGTGCTGTATACAGAACCGTAAAAATTGTCGATGCGCTAATGCTCTTGTTTTGTCCTCACTGGTCAGGATCGCTCCAGGTGCGATAAAATTATTAATATCCATTTGATTTGCGGAAAACTGACACTGTCCCGGATCATCCATTGAATGATACATTAGTAATAATTGCCGTAAGTAGATAAAAAACAGGAAATAAAGACCAAGAGCAATTTCTTGTAAAGCTTTCGGGCTAACTGCCCTTCTTCAGTACATATACAAAAAATTTACTGTTCTAATTAGCACAAAAAAAATAGTAATGAAAATCAAATTGTTCAATGCAACTAACAGAGAGAAATATAAATAATTCAATTTCGGAACTCATATATTCACGGCAAGTGATATATGTGCTCGGCATTTAATTGTTGGTCTGCCATGAGTTGTCCGATCCAAAACATTTCCCTTTGTTTACGCTTAGCCGTGTCAGGAACATTTGCCTCAATAATTATCGTCTCCATCTTATGGTTTTCATTTTCTATGCAGTGTTTGGCTGCCCCGTCATTCTTCGCTCGTTTATACTTTATGTCAGATCTACGAGTCAAAGCTCGTGAATTCATTTGTCTTCCTGTCTGTCCTATATATATCTTTGAACATTCATTGCACATGTTCATATATACTAGTCCTTTGTTCTTGCAATTATTGTGTCCGCGGACATAATATTTTAAGCATGTTACCGGACTTGTAAATGAATTTGTTGTGGCCATTTCAAGGCAGCACTTGCATCGTCGATCATTGCATGGTCCGCTATGTCCTCGTTCATGACGGTTTTGTCGGCATCCTAATTTTATTCGGCAGGAATTTTACTTGCTGTCGTTGCTTGCTTTCTCACAGGATCCTTTGGAGGATACATTTTTATAATTCTATATCTGACTGTGTTAAAATGTGCTCCGGGAGCTTATAAGCTTCAGTTTCATAATTGTAGATGTTGCCAAAACCGGAGTGAGATTACAAGTAAAGCAAATTTTCTTATCACTCCTATACGAGCTAATGGTAGCCGGCAGAACCCATCAGTAGGGTGAACTACCCTACTGATTGGTAGTTCACCCATCAGTATATATAGTAGAGCAGATTTCCTTATCACTCCTAGACGAGCTGATGGTAGCCGGCAGCACTCATCAGTAGGGTGAACTACCATCAGTCGTTTCAGCTGCCTTGTGATATATTAAATAGGCATTTCCGAGAATTTGCTAACGTGGTAGCATGGGCATAGCCTCTTTAAACTAACCATGTGCTTTCCGGACCATCCTAATTTTATTCGGCAGGAATTTTACTTGCTGTCGTTGCTTGTTTTCTCACAGGATGATTTGGAGGATACATTTTTATAATTCTATATCTGACTGTGTTAAAATGTGCTCCGGGAGCTAATAAGCTTCAGTTTCATAATTGTAGATGTTGCCAAAACCGGAGTGAGATTACAAGTAGAGCAGATTTTCTTATCACTCCTATACGAGCTGATGGTAGCCGGCAGAACTCATCAGTAGGGTGAACTACCCTACTGATGGGTAATTCATATATATATATATATATATATATATATATATATATATATATATATATATAAATATATATATATATATATATATATATATATATATATATATATATATATATATATATAGACTGATGGAGCTGATGATCGAAGTCCAGTTTTTTAGCAGCTCATATGGATTTTAAATCAATAGTAGCCAGTTTAGGCTCCTGGACCACAGTTTCAAGCGATTTTTCGCACTACCAATATATATATATATATATATATATATATATATATATATGGGT
>WNNJ02002302.1:0-21875 GCA_012934845.2 Pomphorhynchus laevis
ATTTTTACAATGTTATATACACAATATTAACACTTTTATTTCCACTTTGTGTACGCATCTATTAACCTTATTTGATACTATTTTTTACACTTTTGTTCGCTCTTTTTTAACACTTTTTTATGCTAGTATTTACGCCATTGTTTTCACTAAAATTTACACTTTAAATTACACTCTTATTTACACTATTTTCTACATGCATTTATACACTTTTTTTGCACTTTTATTTACATCATTTTTACACCATTATTTACAATTTTATTTACACTTTTTTCAAGATTTTTTACACATTTTTTACACTTCTTGAAACACTCATTTGAACACTATTTTTTCACTTTTTATACCTTTTTTTGCCCTATTTTTTATACTGTTTTTTTTAACCATTTTTACACTATTATTTCCAATTTTTTAATACATTTTTTACTATTTTTATACTTTTTTTACACTTTTATTTGCTCTTTTTTAACACTTTTATTAGTGCTATTTTTTACACCATTATTTTCACTTTTATTAACACTCTTATATTCACTATTTTCTAAACGCATTTATACACTTTTATTTGCACTTTTGTTTACATCAATTTTTACATTATTCTTTACACTTTTATTTACACTTTTTTAACATATTTTTACACTGTATTTTACACTCATTTTAACACCATTTTCGTCACTTTTTATACCTTTTTTTACTCTTTTTTACACTGTTATTTAAACTATTTATACACTATTATTTCCACTTTTTTATTAAATTTTTACTATTTTTTATACTATTTTTTACACTTTTTTGCTCTTTTTTAACACTTTAATAAACGCTAACATTTACAATATTATTTTCTCTTTCGTTACACTATTTTTTAAACTATTTTTTGCACTATTACTTACACTCTAGTTTACACTACTTTTTACACTTTTCTTTACACTTTTTTAACACTTTAAATTGCACTTTTTTACACATTTATTTACACTCTTTTTTACACTCTTAATTACACTTCCATTTTACGCATTTATACTAATTTGTTAAAACTATTATTTACCCTATTATTTACAACATTATATACACTTTCATTTACTCTTTTACTAACAATTTTTTTTCACTTTTTTATACTTATATATACACTATTATTTTCACTATTTTACCCTATTTTTACAATGTTATTTACACAATATTAACACTTTTATTTCCACTTTGTGTACACATCTATTAACCTTATTTGATACTATTTTTTACACTTTTGTTCGCTCTGTTTTAACACTTTTTTATGCTAGTATTTACGCCATTATTTTCACTATAATTTACACTTTTAATTACACTCTTATTTACACTATTTTCTACATGCATTTATACACTTTGTTTTGCACTTTTATTTACATCATTTTTACACCATTATTTACAATTTTATTTACACTTTTTTCAAGATATTTTTACACATTTTTTACACTTCTTTACACACTCATTTAAACACTATTATTTTCACATTTATGTACCTTATTTTTGCCTTTTTTTATACTGTTTTTTTAACCATTATTACACTATTATTTTTAATTTTTTAATACATTTCTTACTATTTTTATACTATTTTTTACACTTTTTTTGCTCTTTTTTAACACTTTTATTAGTGCTATTTTGTACACCATGTTTTTAATTTTTTTAACTCTTATTTACACTATTTTCTAAACGCATTAATACACTTTTATTTTCACTTTTGCTTACATCAATTTTTACACCATTCTTTACACTTTTATTTACACTTTTTTTAACATATTTTTACACTGTATTTAACACTCATTTTAACACCATTTTCGTCACTTTTTATACCTTTTTTTACTCTTTTTTACATTGATTTTTAAACTATTTATAGACTATAATTTCCACTTTTTTAATACATTTTTTACTATTTTTTAATACTATTTTTTACACTTTTTTGCTCTTTTTTAACACTTTAATTAACGCTAAAATTTACAATATTATTTTCTCATTCGTTACACTATTTATTAAACTTTTTTTACACTATTACTTACACTCTTGTTCACACTCCTTTTTACACTTTTGTTTACACTTTTTTAACACTTTAAATTGCACTTTTTTACACATTTATTTACACTCTTTTTTACACTCTTAATTACACTTCCATTTTTACGCCTTTATACTAATTTGTTAAAACTATTATTTACCCTATTATTTACAACATATAAACACTTTCATTTACTCTTTTACTTACAATTTTTTTTACTTTTTTTATACTTATATATACACTATTATTTTCACTATTTTACCAATTTTTACAATGTTTTTTACACAATATTAACACTTTTATTTCCACTTTGTTTCACATTTATTAACCTTTTTTTATACTTTTTTTACACATTTATTCGCTCTGTTTTAACACTTTTTGCTATTATTAACGCCATTTTTTTCACTTTTATTTACACTTTTTATTACACTCTTATTTACACTATTTTCTACATGCATTTATACACTTTGTTTTGCACTTTTATTTACATCATTTTTACACCCCTTATTACACTATTATTTCTAATTTTTTAATACATTTCTTACTATTTTTATACTATTTTGTACACTTTTATTTGCTCTTTTTTAACACTTTTATAAGTGCTATTTTTTACACACTGTTTTTCACTTTTTTTTACACTCTTATTTACACTATTTTCTAAATGCATTTATACACTTTTATTGGCACTTTTGTTAACATCAATTTTTACACTATTCTTTACACTTTTATTTACTATTTTTTCAACATATTTTTACACTGTATTTTACACTCATTTAAACACCATTTTTGTCACTTTTTATACCTTCTTTTTCCTCTTTTTTACACTGTTATTTAAACTATTTATACATTATTATTTCCACTTTTTTATTACATTTTTACTATTTTTTATACTATTTTTTACACTTTTTTTGCTCTTTTTTAACACTTTAATTAACGCTTAAATTTACAATCTTATTTTCTCTTTTATTCGCTCTGTTTTAACACTTTTTTATGCTATTATTTACGCCATTATTTTCACTATAATTTACACTTTTAATTACACTCTTATTTACACTATTTTCTACATGCATTTATACACTTTGTTTTGCACTTTTATTTACATCATTTTTACACCATTATTTACAATTTTATTTACAATTTTTTCAAGATATTTTTACACATTTTTTACACTTCTTTAAACACTATTTAAAATTATTTTCACTTTTTATACCTTTTTTTTGCCCTATTTTTTATACTGTTTTTTTTAACCATTATTACACTATTATTTTCAATTTTTTAATACATTTTTTACTTTTTTTTACTATTTTTTACACTTTTATTTGCTCTTTTTTAACACTTTTATTAGTGCTATTTTTTACACCATGTTTTTCACTTTTTTAAAACTCTCTTTTACACTATTTTCTAAACGCATTTATACACTTTAATTTGCACTTTTGTTAACATCAATTTTTACACCATTCTTTACACCCAACATCTAAACAATCAATATACAGTTCAAATAAATAAAAATAAAGATAAATAAAATTTTAAGGAAAAACAGCGTCGCTATTCTTTTGATTCCGCCTTATCCGTGGACTTGTCTGCCTTTGACGTCTCCCCGTCCACGTTGCTGGATTCGGCAAGCTGTTGCAAGGTGTCTACATATTTGTCGGCATTTCGTACAGTCACGGTCCTCCGAGGCGGTAAGAAAAACAGCGTCGTTGTCCTCCTCTGTTGCTGCCACATCCGTCGACTTCTCTGCCTCTGACGTCTTTCCGTTCCCCTTGCTGGATTCGGCAGGCTGTTGAGTGGCGTTCGCGGACACATATTTGTCGGCATCTCGTACAGTCCCGGTCCTCCGAGGCGGATTGAATCCAGTGACAACAGCTGTGATTTCGTATAATCCAGGTAGCAGAGGCTTCCAATATCGCCTATTACTTGATTTGAATTGATAATTTGATTTGATTCTTTTGAATAGTCGAAAATCAATATTGACCCTGCGTTGGCGTCTACTGCACATGTATGCTCATCCAGTTCAAAATATTTTGGCACCAATTCTTCGTTTGTTATACAAATTGTAAGAGGAGATTTGCGGCTCATTATGCTGGTATTCTGGACGTCAAACGTGTCCATGTTTATTCCCCTTATCACATTGGGCGCATCAGTAAAGCCACCTGCAACCACAACCTTCCCCAGTCCCTTTGTTTCTTCGCATGTCGTCATGACGCTGAAATTAAGAAATGGGCCTACCAGGCTAACAAGTCGGCTAGGTGAAATACCCGAGCTTAAGCAGTAGGCTGGGCAAAATCCAAATAATCGATCAGGTATTCGAATTCCTCTCTTCATTGACATAAGAAATACAGACATCACGATGTTGTGGCCCGCACTGTCCCCAGCAATCACAAAATTCTGTCCAGTCCAACCTTCACAATCAAAATTTATTAGGTTCGTTTTATTGCAAGGTTGTTCTATTCCGATAACGCTCGTCGTGGCCACTACGCCCTCGTTCTCAGTGTTACTACTCTGTGTCACAAGTAAGCGTGTGGGGTATGAGGGTGTCTGTTTGATCGGGCTTTCATCTTTCCCAGTTTGAAAGTCGAGTACGCCTCCGCTATGTAAGATTCGAAGATTTTGATTGACATCATTGATATGGATGTCCACATTTCTGACTGTAGGAAGGATGGTTTCTCGAATGACGATTTCTTCGGATAAGGCTGCCACCTGAGTAAGAAATTCCGAAGGGTTGAGACGCGGGGTTGGGTCGTCGTAAAGACCAACACTGCTTTCTATTATAGGTCTCCCCAAATCTTCGAGGCTCTTGAGAATCGCTTTGGCATTCCCTCTCATCAGGGGGATCGAGACACGCTGAAAGAGCTGGTTTGCCGCCTTGCTATACGAAATATTGCCTCGCCAAGACATAGATCGGGCAATGAATCTGACAAGTTTTTCCCCCTGGGCGTTCCAACCTCCATATGTCTCTATAACTGCGGCCGAGAAACAATACCCACTTTCCTCCATTTTCCGCTTGTATTTTCGGTCCTTGACACATGCTGCATATCTGTCTGCAGCATATCCAGGAATCTTAGCAGCCATGGAAACGTAGGCATTTTGCAGAGGTTTTGTCACCGCAAAATCGACTGCTAGAGGGGGATCCTCGTAAATCAAAATGTCGGCTGGTCTCTCTCGTAAGTTGCGCACGAGATTGGGTACCTCCTTCGCGACTCTCAGTCCTGCAGAAACTGCCGCCTGAAATATTGTGTCTCGAAGTCCATCGTGTCGAATACCGGGGTACCCGCCAAATTGACAGGTTAGGGCGTGGAAACCAAACTTGTCTGCCATTCTAAGGCAGCGTCTGCAACGGTAGTCACCCTTACAGAGCGGCATTCCCAACCACATACGAAGCAACACCACAAATTCATTCGGCGCAAGATTCATAAGCGTGGCTTTGTTTGGTATAGCCTGCAGCCATGCACACGCATGCGGACGCGAAACTGCCAATAATCTGGCTGAATTGGAGCAATCGACGCTTTCCAATAGCTTGCGACGCGAAGTCTCGTCGATGCTGTGAGAAAGACCCCGTTGATTTGATTGTAGTCCTCTGTCATCATGCGGAAAGTTAGAAATTGCAGATTCAAAACTGGGGAAAGAGTAAGGGTCGAGGTTCGATTGTTTAGCGACCATTTCCACACTTGAAAGAAACGCCGCTGCGGAGTGTTCGACACAGCTTCGAAGGCCCAATCCTCCCATCTTCAGGGGTAAGCAAGCTTGTGACCATGTTTTCTTGTCCGGGTGAATAGACGTTATATTGCTGAAGCAATCTAAGACCAAGTCATCGAAAAGCCGGAAAAATTTTTGAGCGAAGGCGGGATCTACCGTACGCATCAGATGATTTACTCGTGCGGCAGATGCGCAATTGCGCAGCAGGATGAAAGCAACCTGAGGGTCCGGCAAGTTTTCTAGTGTCTTTAGGTCAAGTTGCAGTGCCGGGAGTACCTTATTAATGAGGTGTGATGAGCAGTGTTCCTGGGAACCGACAGGGCTCCCTAGAATTGTGAAGTTGTCTGTTGAATTAACCAAAGTAATCCCTGGGCATAATCTCTTTACCAGATCGATATTACTAGCCTTTCCTATCAGTTCGGTCTTTTTCCAGTTTAACGACAACCCAATCGCTGGAAAATCTAAAGAGAGCAGAGATAATGCTTTGCCAACAGCCTCTGGTCTTCCGCCCACTATGCCGTCATCGAGGTATCACAAGTTTAAGCCGATCCCCTCGATTGTAGATATTGAGGCGATTATCGGTTTCAAAGCTAGGCAAAACAATAAGGGACCAAGAGGATCCCCTTGTTGCACTCCGCTCAAGGATTGAAGAGGCTCCATGTTCCCAAATCGAAGGTTTGAACCAGATCCATAGCACCAGGATATCCACCTACTTATTTCAGGGAACTCACTCCTTACAGCGTCAATAAAGGATCTGCGGCTCAGCGTATTGAAGGCATTGGTAATGTCAACTTTGACCCAAACCCAATCGTCATTCTGGTGTTGAAGATGGTGTAGTCGACGGACTCTATGGATAATCTGCTCCATACCGTTTGGCGTAGCGACACCGAGCTGGTGAGGTAAGAGCGATTCTGAAAACCGCGACCGGAGTTTTCGACAAATGCATTTGGCACATAAGCGACGTAATGTTTCCCCAATTGCAATGGGGCGGACTCCTCCGTCAGGCTTACTTAAGGCCAGTAGACTAGCTCCAGCTAAGAACGGAGAAAGTTCGACTGGAGCTAAGCCCGCAATCAGGTAGTTGACCAGCGAAGTGAGTCGCCCTAAAAGAACCCCGTGATCAACCGACATCATGTCTTTTAAGTGTTCCGCTCTCAAACCCAAGCTTCCAGGGGAAGTAAGGGAAGGAAAAGATGAGACTGCGGCCTGAATAATGTCCGAGTCGACTGATAAAGGCAATGTCAGGCATGGAGGGCGAGAGGCTGGGAGATCACCGTTCACTGGATGTAGCACGGACAATTGTATGCGTGTGGATTGTGAATACTCGCAAATATTACTTGAAGTAAGACGTCGCATCGCTTTCCCATAATTTCCACTTCTTGTTAATTCGATCGCCTCTGAATAGTCGTTGTTCGTCGAAACAAATCTGTTGAGCTTTCTGGAGGGTCGAACATCCGATGGAGAAAAGCAATCACCATCTTCGCCGGTTTCGAACTTGTCCAAAAGCAAGCTTATCTTTGTCCCAGTGTGATCGCAGGCTTGAGCACGATTCATCGTAGACGCAAGACAGAATTTCGGAAAGCATAGCAAACGTTCCCAGTCGTGAAATGAGTTTGAACACATAGCCTGTAAAAGTAACGACGAGTAAATATTTGCAATTCGACGGCGCAGGTTCCACGGTATGCGCTTAATCGTATTTACGGGTTGCATCCAAACCCTGCGTAAAAGTTCTGAAGTGGTGCGCGTAGGTTCCTTGAAAGGACTGCTCGACAACTCCACAGGCGGTGTAGCCGACCTGAGATCAGATGATGCTCCAAAGGAGTCCCGCACGCCCACAAAAGCAACTTGACCAGCTCCATCTAGAGACGTCAAATTAATTGAGCCGAAATTCAATGATTGACCCGAGCCTGAGCATCTTGAGTCCAAGTGACCGTGAACGCGAAGACACCCTGAAGCATTAAGCCGATAAACTCCTCTGCATATGGGACAACATCCAGTGTTTACCGATCCACCAAGCGAACATTGCTGACGAGAACTGTTGTCTATAGCTGATGCTTTACGCCTTGTTCGCACCATTTATTTTGTGCGTCGGCGAGCGAAGCGAGCCGACGATTGTGTGTTTAAGGTTGTAATTTGCTTGAACAGCGATCTTTGTGAGCGCAGCGATCTGAAGTTTGCAGATCCTTTTCTTCTTCTTATTTAGATCTTTTCTCTTTTTGTAATTTGTGTAAGATGTTGTAATCAAGAAAATTTTTACGAGATCTTTTGATTAAATATTTCGGCTATCAATTGTAGTCGTCATCATGAAAAGTTCTAATTGTAAGTAGTTTATTAAGCAGCCAAGAAAGTTCAAACTAGTGAACTTTCTTTACACCATTCTTTACACTTTTTTCAACATATTTTTACACTGTATTTTACACTCATTTAAACAACATTTTCGTCACTTTTTATACTTTTTTTTATTTTTTTTACATTGATATTTAAACTATTTATACACTATTTTTTTCCACTTTTTTACTACATTTTTTACTATTTTTTTACTATTTTTTTGAAGCTAACGAGAACACCTCGAAGACATCGTTTCAGTTTGAAAAGATAGACAGTTCCTGCTGCGAAAATCAAAAGAGATCCTTCGAGCTTCTTCATAGGGTTTGGATGGAACCAGTTAACACGATCAAGCACATTCCTTGGAATCTTCGCCGCCGAGTTGCCAATGTTTTTTCCTCTTTAATTATGGAGGCATTGTGCTCAAATTCATCCAACGATTGGGTGCGTTTGCTGTGCTTTCCGAAGCTATGCCTACAGACTTCCTCAGGTCGGCACCATGCCGGAGACAACACTAGATCTAATATCAACGCGCTTATAGACAAATTCGAAAATGGAAGAGAGCGTGATTGCCTTTCCTCTTCGGGGCTTCGATCATCCAGGAAATTCAGAGGAACTAATGATAAGAAAAATGAATTTATGGAAGTCATCGAATTGGCGAGAAATGGCAATTTCGGAAAAGCGATGCGCCGCCTTACGTCGAATAGTGCATGCGAATTTTCAGAATCTTTACGCGGTAAACTGACAGAGCTACACCCCTTACATGATGTTCTCCAAAGTCCTGGACAGCCATCTTTGAATACCCCCTTGTCGGTTGACTCAGACATAGTTGAGGCCGCAGTATCATCATTCCCACCCTCTTCCTCTCCTGGCTGTTTAGGTTTGAGGGCAGAACATATTCGAGATATGCTGTCGGTAGATCACGGGGTTTTGCTTCAACGCCTAACATCACTAGTCAACAACATGATCGCTGGTACTCTCCCGAACGACCTCGTGCCCTTTGTCGCCGGTGCTAATCTCATGGCATTGAACAAACCAGATGGAGGGATCCGCCCCATTGCCATTGGGGAGACATTACGTCGTCTTTGCGCTAAGTGTATTTGCTCCAAACTTCGACAGCGATTTGCCGAATCCCTCCATCCGCACCAGCTCGGTGTAGCGACGCCAAACGGAATGGAACAGATAGTACATCAAGCACGTCGGCTACAACAACTTCATGATCAAAATGTTAATTGGGTTTGGGCTAAAATCGACTTGGCTAATGCTTTTAACACGCTGAACCGGGATTCCTTCGTCAACGCGATCGATAAGAATTTTCCAGAAATTAGTCGTTGGACATCATGGTGCTACGGCACTACCTCAAGCCTTCGGTTCGGTAGCCTGAAACCTCTTCAGTCTCGAAGAGGGGTACAACAAGGAGATCCTCTTGGTCCAGTTCTATTTTGCCTGGCGATTGATCCGATTGTGGTCCAGATATCGGAGATTGAAGGTGTCAGCTTAAATAGGTGGTACCTCGACGACGGAATAATCGGCGGTACTCCTATTGCGGTGGGCGAGGCTCTGGCTCGTCTTGCTGCTAATTTTCCTGCGATTGGACTGTCTATTAACTGGAAAAAACCGAAGTAATTGGTAGGGAAGACAAGGTCGACTTGATAAAGAACAGATGCCCATGGATCACATTGGTCAACACCACAAAAAACTTTACAATTCTTGGAAGTCCCATCGGGTCTAAGGAACATTGTTCGGGATACCTTGTCGATGTTGTTCTACCATCCCTGCGTCAAACTCTGGACTCGCTCGAAAATCTCCCTGACCCACAAGTTGCTTTCATCCTGCTTCGTAGCTGCGCATCCGCTCCACGGGTAAACCATTTAATGCGCACTATAGACCCCGCCTTCGCCGAAGAGTTTTTCCGTTTGTTCGACCGCTTGATATTGAAGTGTTTTAGCAATATCACTTCTATTCAACCCGATAAGTGGGCGTGGATGCAAGCTTGCTTACCGCTGAAGATGGGAGGACTGGGCCTTCGAAGCTGCTTCCAACACTCTCAGGCAGCCTTCCTGTCTAGTGTAGACACTGTCGCTAGCCAATTAAATCTTGACCCTTTAACTTTCCCTGGGTACGAATTCGTTAAATCTATTATTCCGCAACATGTAGGCAATCCGCAAACAAATCAACGAGGATTATCTTGTCACATTGACGAAGTGTCGCGCAGCAGGCTATTGGAGAATGCCGATCGCTTCAATACTGCCCGATTATTGGCAGTTTCATGCCCACACGCGTGTGCTTGGTTACAGGCCGTCCCTAGCAAAGCCACATATATGAACTTGGCACCAAATGAATTCGTTGTGCTACTACGTCTTTGGTTAGGGTTGTCTCTCTGGAACAGTGATTATCGATGCAGACGCTGCCTTAGGATGGCAGACAAATTCGGCTTCCACGCCTTAACATGTCAGTTTGGAGGCCACCCTGGAATTCGACATGATAGCTTGAGGGATACAGTCTTTCAAGCAGCGGTTTCTGCTGGATTGAGGGTGGCAAAGGAGGTACCCAACCTTATTCGTGGTTTGCGAGAGAGACCGGCGGACATTCTATTTTATAAGGACCCTCCTTTAGCAGTTGATTTTGCCGTAACTAACCCTCAACAAAATGCTTATATTTCCATGGCTTCTGAGATCCCTGGCTATGCCGCAAGCAAGTATGCCACCTGTGTCAAGGAAAGGAAATATAAACGCAAATTAGAGGAGAATGGATACAGTTTTACGGCAGCAGTTGTTGAAACTTACGGAGGATGGAACCCCCAAGGGGAAAAGCTAATTCGTTTCATTGCTCGTTCTATGTCATGTAGAAACGGTACCCCGTATTGTAGCACAGCGGGTCAGTTATTTCAGCGCTTGTCCGTCGCACTGATGAGAGGAAATGCTAAAGCGATCCTCAAAAGTCTTGACGAGATGGGCCAACCCTTACTAGAGAAAAGTCTTGGATTTTGTGACGACCCATCTCCGCGACTCTTTTCTTTGAGCAACCTTGCACAGCCCGAGGCCCAGTCAGTTGAGATAGTTCATGACTCCAATATTCGGTCAGCTTCCGTCGTCAAAGGCGACCATTCTGAGGTTGACATGCCTGTCCTGCAACTCATGTCTCCACGACGACCTTCGGCATATCACTCAACATCTAAACAATCAAATAATGCTTCTTTGTCACTTCAGCAATCACCAACAATTAAGGAGGGGTTGATATCGCTTCAACCGAATATTGATCAACATACCTATGGAACTGCAACATTATCCAGATTAACACTTGCACCATTTTTGAACGTTCCATTTGGAAATTCAAATTGTACTGAAATACAACAAAATATTTTTGGCACTATTCAGACAAATCCACATGCAGTTCAAAACCTTCTAAGTAATAATTTGGCTCAAAGACTTATGAGTAATCCTGCATTGCTTAGTTCAATTAAGCTTAACAATCCACAAATGCAAAGAGTGAGGGAGCAGAACCACGAGGTTTCACAATTCGTTAACAATCCGGATTTAATGTGTCAAACAATGGAAATGATTCGTATTCCTACAACTATACAGGAAATTACGAGAAACCATGACAGAGCCCTGATTAACCTTGAGAGATTACCGAGCGGATAAAGATGTTCGACAGAGAATTTATCGCGATTTTCAAGAACCAATGCTTAAGGTGGCACATGAGCAGTTTGGCGATAACCCTCTGAATACTTATTCTAGTTCATCTGGTACAGCTTACACTAGTCAAGTAGGAACTGAAAATACAAACCTCCTGCCAAACCCGGTGGCATCTCAGAATACTACATTTCAAATCGATTCGTCTAGTTCATATGTATCTAATTCAAACCGTTTAGAGTCGCCTTTGCAATCTACGTCAAGCGAAAACACTAATCGGTATTCTACGATGAACCCTCAACAATTATTAGTAGTCGATGCTGAAAATCCTCTCATGTTATTCGACATGTTGCGGGCATCCAGTTTTAACCCAAATATGAATAATTCTCTTTGCGATCCTGGTATTCTACTTAATCTGCTTAAGATTCTTCTTAATCTGCTGCGTACATATGAATTTATACAGGACGAAGGACAAAGAGAACAAGTACATCGTGTAATTCATGAGTTTATGAGTCAGTGGCCAATACCTGAAATTTGTGCTCTATGCACAAATACTCGAGCATTGAGGACGATTGTACAAATTCTAAAGAATCTAATTCGTCTTAGGGACACATCCCCACAAGTATATTCACAGTTGATATCTTCAAATATAAGCGGTCTAGTCGATAATCAAATGAATAGTCAACCTACTTCATCTGATGTGGATTCTTTTCGATCACCAAGCAATAGACAAACAGCTTATGCAACAACAGTATTTCAAAATTTACAATACTCAAATCAAGATTATACTGCTTCGTTGTTTCAACCATTAGATCGTCTTCATCTCCAGCAACATCAGCCGACAAATCAACAACCAAACCAAACTCAAGAACATCTTTATGCATCCGAACTTGTACAAATGCAGACATTGGGATTCCATAGCCGTGATACTAATCTGGAAGAGCTTGCTGCATCTATGGGGGACGCAAAAATGGCTGTGGAACGTAATGAAGATTTTGATTGATTGACTATAGTTTTAATAGTGTAATAATTGTTAAAAAAAAACAGTGTAAAAAATAGCGCAAATAAAAGGTATAAAAAGTGAAAATAATAGTGTTTAAATAAGTGTTTAAAGAAGTGTAAAAAATGTGTAAAAATATCTTGAAAAAAGTGTAAATAAAAGTGTAAATAATGGTGTAAAAATGATGTAAATAAAAGTGCAAATAAAAGTGTATAAATGCATGTAGAAAATTGTGTAAATAAGAGTGTAATTAAAAGTGTAAATTATAGTGAAAATAATAGCGTAAATAATAGCATTAAAAAGTGTAAAAACAGAGCGAATAAAAGTGCAAAAAATAGCATCAAACAAGGTTAATAAATGTGTACACAAAGTGGAAATAAAAGTGTTAATATTGTGTAAATAACATTGTAAAAAATAGGTTAAAATAGTGAAAATAATAGTGTATATATAAGTAAAAAAGTGTAAAAAAAGTGTAAGTAAAAGTGTAAATGAAAGTGTATATAATGTTGTAAATAATAGTGTAAATAAAAGTTTTTACAAATTAGTATAAATGCGTAAAAATGGAAGTGTAATTAAGAGTGTAAAAAAGAGTGTAAATAAATGTGTAAAGAAGTGTAATTTAAAGTGTTAAAAAAGTGTAAAGAAAAGTGAAAAAGTAGTGTGAACTAGAGTGTAAGTAATCGTGCAAAAAATAGTTTAAAAAATAGAGTAACAAAAGAGAAAAAAAAATTGTAAATTTTAGCGTTTTTAAAAGTGTTAAAAAAGAGCAAAAAAAGTGTAAAAAATAGTATAAAAAATAGTAAAAATGTAATAAAAAATGTAGAAATAATAGTGTATAAATAGTTAAAAAAACAATGTAAAAAGGAGTAAAAAAAGTTATAAAAAGTGACAAAAATGGTGTAAAAATGAGTGTAAAATACGGTGTAAAAATATGTTAAAAAAGTGTAAATAAAAGTGTAAAGAATAATGTAAAAATTGATGTAAACAAAAGTGCAAATAAAAGTGTATAAATGCGTTTAGAAAATAGTGAATATAAGAGTGTTAATAAAAGTGAAAATAATGGTGTAAAAAATAGCACTAATAAAAGTGTTAAAAAAGAGCAAATAAAAGTGAAAAAAAAGTATAAAAATAGTAAGAAATGTATCAAAAAATTGGAAATAATAGTGTAAAAATGGTAAAAAAAGAGTATAAAAAAAGGACAAAAAAAGGTATAAAAAGTGAAAATAAAAGTGTTTAAATGAGTGTTTCAAGAAGTGTAAAAAATGTGTAAATAAATCTTGAAAAAAGTGTAAATAAAAGTTTAAATATTGGTGTAAAAATGATGTAAATAAAAGTGCAAATAAAAGTGTATAAATGCATGTGGAAAATAGTGTAAATAAGAGTGTAATAAAAAGTGTAAATAAAAGTGAAAATAATGGCGTAAATAATAGCATAAAAAAGTGTAAAAACAGAGCGAATAAATGTGTAACAAAAAGTATAAAAAAAGGTTTATAAATGTGTACACAAAGTGGAAATAAAAGTGTTAATATTGTGTATATAACATTGTAAAAATATGGTAAAATAGTGAAAATAATAGTGTATATATAAGTATAAAAAACGTGTAAAAAAGTGTTAGTAAAAGAGTAAATGAAAGTGTAAATAATGTTGTAAATAATGGTGCAAATAATAGTTTTAACAAATTAGTAAAAATCCGTAAAAATGGAAGTGTAAGTAAGAGTGTAAAAAAGAGTGTAAATTAATGTGTAAAAAAGTGCAATTTAAAGTGTTAAAAAAGTGTAAAGAAAAGTGTTAAAAAGTGTAAAGAAAAGTGTAAAAAGAAGTGTGAACTAGAGTGTAAATAAAAGTGTAAAAAAAGTTCAAAAATAGGGTAACGAAAGAGAAAATAATATTGTAAATTTTAGCGTTAATTAAAGTGTTAAAAAAGAGCAAAAAAGTGTAAAAAATAGTATTAAAAAATAGTAAAAAATGTATTAAAAAAGTGGAAATAATAGTCTATAAATAGTTTAAAAATCAATGTAAAAAAGAGTAAAAAAAGTTGTAAAAGGTGACGAAAATGGTGTTAAAATGAGTGTAAAATACTGTGTAAAAATATGTTGAAAAAAGTGTAAATAAAAGTGTAAAGAATGGTGTAAAAATTGATGTAAGCAAAAGTGCAAATAAAAGTGGATAAATGCGTTTAGAAAATAGTGTAAATAAGAGTTTAAAAAAATTGAAAAACATGGTGTACAAAATAGCACTAATAAAAGTGTTAAAAAAGAGCAAATAAAAGTGTAAAAAATAGTATAAAAATAGTAAGAAATGTATTAAAAAAAAGAAATAATAGTGTAATAATGGTTAAAAAAAACTGTATAAAAATAAGGCAAAAATAAGGTATAAAAAGTGAAAATAATAGTGTTTTAATGAGTGTTTAAAGAAGTGTAAAAAATGTGTAAAAATATGTTGAAAAAAGTGTAAATAAAAGTGTAAATAATGGTGTAAAAATTAATGTAAACAAAAGTGCAAATAAAAGTGTATAAATGCGTTTAGAAAATAGTGTAAATAAGGGTGTAAAAAAAAGTGTAAATAAAAGTGAAAATAATAGTGTAAAAAATAGCACTAATAAAAGTGTTATAAAAAGCAAATAAAAGTGTAAAAAGTAGTACAAAAAATTGTAAATAATGTACTAAAAAATCGGAAATAACAGTGTAATAATGGTTTAAAAAAAACAGTGTAAAAAAACAAAAAAAGGTATAAAAAGTGAAAATAATAGTGTTTAAATGTGTTTAAAGAAGTGTAAAAAATGTGTAAAAATATCTTGAAAAAAGTGTAAATAAAAGTGTAAATAATGGTGTAAAAATGATGCAAATAAAAGTGCAAAAAAAGTGTATAAATGCATGTAGAAAATAGTGTAAATAAGAGTGTAATTAAAAGTGTAAATTATAGTGAAAATAATGGCGTAAATAATAGCATTAAAAAGTGTAAAAACAGAGCGAATAAAAGTGCAAAAAATAGTATCAAATAAGGTTAATAAATGTGTACACAAAGTGGAAATAAAAGTGTTAATATTGTGTAAATAACATTGTAAAAATAGGGTAAAATAGTGAAAATAATAGTGTATATATAAGTATAAAAAAAGTGTAAAAAAGTGTAAGTAAAAGTGTAAATGAAAGTGTATATAATGTTGTAAATAATGGTGTAAATAATAGTTTTAACAAATTAGTATAAATGCGTAAAAATGGAAGTGTAATTAAGAGTGTAAAAAAGAGTGTAAATAAATGTGTAAAAAAGTGCAATTTAAAGTGTTAAAAAAGTGTAAAGAAAAGTGAAAAAGTAGTGTGAACTAGAGTGTAAGTAATCGTGCAAAAAATAGTTTAAAAAATAGAGTAACAAAAGAGAAAAAAAATTGTAAATTTTAGCGTTTTTAAAAGTGTTAAAAAAGAGCAAAAAAAGTGTAAAAAATAGTATAAAAAATAGTAAAAATGTAATAAAAAAAGTAGAAATAATAGTGTATAAATAGTTAAAAAAAACAATGTAAAAAGGAGTAAAAAAAGTTATAAAAAGTGACAAAAATGGTGTAAAAATGAGTGTAAAATACGGTGTAAAAATATGTTAAAAAAGTGTAAATAAAAGTGTAAAGAATAATGTAAAAATTGATGTAAACAAAAGTGCAAATAAAAGTGTATAAATGCGTTTAGAAAATAGTGTAAAAAAGAGTGTAAATAAAAGTGAAAATAATGGTGTAAAAAATAGCACTAATAAAAGTGTTAAAAAAGAGCAAATAAAAGTGAAAAAAAAGTATAAAAATAGTAAGAAATGTATCAAAAAATTGGAAATAATAGTGTAAAAATGGTAAAAAAAGAGTATAAAAAAAGGACAAAAAAAGGTATAAAAAGTGAAAATAAAAGTGTTTAAATGAGTGTTTCAAGAAGTGTAAAAAATGTGTAAATAAATCTTGAAAAAAGTGTAAATAAAAGTTTAAATATTGGTGTAAAAATGATGTAAATAAAAGTGCAAATAAAAGTGTATAAATGCATGTGGAAAATAGTGTAAATAAGAGTGTAATAAAAAGTGTAAATAAAAGTGAAAATAATGGCGTAAATAATAGCATAAAAAAGTGTAAAAACAGAGCGAATAAATGTGTAACAAAAAGTATAAAAAAAGGTTTATAAATGTGTACACAAAGTGGAAATAAAAGTGTTAATATTGTGTATATAACATTGTAAAAATATGGTAAAATAGTGAAAATAATAGTGTATATATAAGTATAAAAAACGTGTAAAAAAGTGTTAGTAAAAGAGTAAATGAAAGTGTATATAATGTTGTAAATAATGGTGTAAATAATAGTTTTAACAAATTAGTAAAAATGCGTAAAAATGGAAGTGTAATTAAGAGTGTAAAAAAGAGTGTAAATAAATGTGTAAAAAAGTGCAATTTAAAGTGTTAAAAAAGTGTAAAGAAAAGTGTTAAAAAGTGTAAAGAAAAGTGTAAAAAGAAGTGTGAACTAGAGTGTAAATAAAAGTGTAAAAAAAGTTCAAAAATAGTGTAACGAAAGAGAAAATAATATTGTAAATTTTAGCGTTAATTAAAGTGTTAAAAAAGAGCAAAAAAAGTGTAAAAAATAGTATTAAAAAATAGTAAAAAATGTATTAAAAAAGTGGAAATAATAGTGTATAAATAGTTTAAATAACAGTGTAAAAAAGAGTAAAAAAAGGTATAAAAAGTGACGAAAATGGTGTTAAAATGAGTGTAAAATACAGTGTAAAAATATGTTAAAAAAGTGTAAATAAAAGTGTAAATAATGGTGTAAAAATTGATGTAAACAAAAGTGCAAATAAAAGTGTATAAATGCGTTTAGAAAATAGTGTAAAAAGAGTGTAAATAAAAGTAAAAAAAATGGTGTAAAAAATAGCACTAATAAAAGTGTTAAAAAAGAGCAAAAAAGTGTAAAAAATAGTATAAAAATAGTAAGAAATGTATTAAAAAAAAATAATAGTGTAATAATGGTTAAAAAAACAGTATAAATAAGGTATAAAAAGTGAAAATAATAGTGTTTAAATGAGTGTTTAAAGAAGTGTAAAAAATGTGTAAAAATATCTTGAAAAAAGTGTAAATAAAATTGTAAATAATGGTGTAAAAATGATGTAAATAAAAGTGCAAAAAAAGTGTATAAATGCATGTAGAAAATAGTGTAAATAAGAGTGTAATTAAAAGTGTAAATTATAGTGAAAATAATGGCGTAAATAATAGCATAAAAAAGTGTTAAAACAGAGCGAATAAAAGTGTAAAAAATAGTATCAAATAAGGTTAATAAATGTGTACACAAAGTGGAAATAAAAGTGTTAATATTGTGTAAATAACATTGTAAAAATTAGGTAAAATAGTGAAAATAATAGTGTATATATAAGTATAAAAAAAGTAAAAAAAATGTTAAGTAAAAGAGTAAATGAAAGTGTATATAATGTTGTAAATAATGGTGTAAATAATAGTTTTAACAAATTAGTATAAATGCGTAAAAATGGAAGTGTAATTAAGAGTGTAAAAAAGAGTGTAAATAAATGTGTAAAAAAGTGCAATTTAAAGTGTTAAAAAAGTGTAAAGAAAAGTGTAAAAAGGAGTGTGAACTAGAGTGTAAGTAATAGTGCAAAAAATAGTTTAAAAAATAGTGTAACGAAAGAGAAAATAATATTGTAAATTTTAGCGTTTATTAAAGTGTTAAAAAAGAGCAAAAAAAGTGTAAAAAATAGTATAAAAAATAGTAAAAATGTAATAAAAAAGTGGAAATAATAGTGTATAAATAGTTAAAAAAACAATGTAAAAAGGAGTAAAAAAGTATAAAAAGTGACGAAAATGGTGTTAAAATGAGTGTAAAATACAGTGTAAAAATATGTTGAAAAAAGTGTAAATAAAAGTGTAAAGAATGGTGTAAAAATTGATGTAAACAAAAGTGCAAATAAAAGTGTATAAATGCGTTTAGAAAATAGTGAATATAAGAGTGTTAATAAAAGTGAAAATAATGGTGTAAAAAATAGCACTAATAAAAGTGTTAAAAAAGAGCAAATAAAAGTGAAAAAAAAGTATAAAAATAGTAAGAAATGTATCAAAAAATTGGAAATAATAGTGTAAAAATGGTAAAAAAAGAGTATAAAAAAAGGACAAAAAAAGGTATAAAAAGTGAAAATAAAAGTGTTTAAATGAGTGTTTCAAGAAGTGTAAAAAATGTGTAAATAAATCTTGAAAAAAGTGTAAATAAAAGTTTAAATATTGGTGTAAAAATGATGTAAATAAAAGTGCAAATAAAAGTGTATAAATGCATGTGGAAAATAGTGTAAATAAGAGTGTAATAAAAAGTGTAAATAAAAGTGAAAATAATGGCGTAAATAATAGCATAAAAAAGTGTAAAAACAGAGCGAATAAATGTGTAACAAAAAGTATAAAAAAAGGTTTATAAATGTGTACACAAAGTGGAAATAAAAGTGTTAATATTGTGTATATAACATTGTAAAAATATGGTAAAATAGTGAAAATAATAGTGTATATATAAGTATAAAAAACGTGTAAAAAAGTGTTAGTAAAAGAGTAAATGAAAGTGTAAATAATGTTGTAAATAATGGTGCAAATAATAGTTTTAACAAATTAGTAAAAATCCGTAAAAATGGAAGTGTAAGTAAGAGTGTAAAAAAGAGTGTAAATTAATGTGTAAAAAAGTGCAATTTAAAGTGTTAAAAAAGTGTAAAGAAAAGTGTTAAAAAGTGTAAAGAAAAGTGTAAAAAGAAGTGTGAACTAGAGTGTAAATAAAAGTGTAAAAAAAGTTCAAAAATAGGGTAACGAAAGAGAAAATAATATTGTAAATTTTAGCGTTAATTAAAGTGTTAAAAAAGAGCAAAAAAGTGTAAAAAATAGTATTAAAAAATAGTAAAAAATGTATTAAAAAAGTGGAAATAATAGTCTATAAATAGTTTAAAAATCAATGTAAAAAAGAGTAAAAAAAGTTGTAAAAGGTGACGAAAATGGTGTTAAAATGAGTGTAAAATACTGTGTAAAAATATGTTGAAAAAAGTGTAAATAAAAGTGTAAAGAATGGTGTAAAAATTGATGTAAGCAAAAGTGCAAATAAAAGTGTATAAATGCGTTTAGAAAATAGTGTAAAAATGAGTGTAAAAAGAAGTGTAAATAAAAGTGAAAAAAATGGTTTAAAAAAAGCACTAATAAAAGTAATAAAAAAAGCAAAAACCAGTGTAAAAAAAAGTATAAAAACAGTAAGAAATGTATTAAAAAATAAGAAATAAAAGTGTAATAATGGTTAAAAAAACTGTAAAAAAAATAAGGCAAAAATAAGGTATAAAAAGTGAAAATAATAGTGTTTGAATGAGTGTTTAAAGAAGTGTAACAAATGTGTAAAAATATGTTGAAAAAAGTGTAAATAAAAGTGTAAAGAATGGTGTAAAAATAAATGTAAACAAAAGTGCAAATAAAAGTGTATAAATGCGTTTAGAAAATAGTGTAAATAAGAGTGTAAATAAAAGTGTAAATAAAAGTGAAAAAAATATTGTGTAAAAAATACTTTTATTTGTTCTATTTTACACTTTTATTTGTTCTTTTTTACACTTTTATTAGTGCTATTTTTTACACCATTATTTTCACTTTTTTTACACTTTTACTTACACTCTTTTTTACACTATTTTCTAAACGTATTTTTACACTTTTATTTGCACTTTTGTTTACATCAATTTTTACACCATTATTTACACTATTTTTAAGATATTTTTACACATTTTTTACACTTCTTTAAACACTTATTAAAACACTATTTTTTTGCTTTTTATACCTTTTTTTACACTGTTATTTTTAACCATTATTACTGAATTATAGTGAATGTTATATTCACTATAATTACACTTTTATTTCCACTTTGTTTACACATTTATTTACCTTTTTTTATACTATTTTTACACTTTTTTTGCTTTTTTTTAACACTTTTATTAGTGCTATTTTTTACACCATTATTTTCACTTTTATTTACACTTTTATTTACACTCTTTTTTACACTATTTTCTAAACGCATTTATACACTTTTATTTGCACTTTTGGTTTACATCAATTTTTACACCATTATATACACTTTTATTTACACCTTGTTCAACATATTTTTACACTGTATTTTACACTCATTTTAACACTATTTTCGTCACTTTTTATACCTTTTTTTTACTTTTTTACACTGGTATTTAAACTATTTCTACACTATTGTTTCCACTTTTTTAATACATTTTTTACTATTTTTTATACTATTTTTTACACTTTTTTTGCTCTTTTTTAACACTTTAATTAACGCTAAAATTTACAATATTATTTTCTCTTTCGTAAAACGATTTTTAAACTATTTTTTACACTATTTCTTACACTCTAGTTCACACTCCTTTTTACACTTTTCTTTACACTTTTTAGCACTTTAAATTGCACTTTTTTACACATTTATTTACACTCTTTTTTACACTCTTAATTACACTTCCATTTTTACGCATTTATACTTATTTGTTAAAACTATTATTCACACCATTATTAACAACATTATTTACACTTTCATTTACTCTTTTACTAACATTTTTTCAACTTTTATTTATACTTTTTTGACACTATTATTTCACCTTTTTACCCTATATTTTACAATGTTTTTACCACAATATTTACACTTTTATTTCCACTTTGTTTACACATTTATACACCTTATTTAATACTATTTTTTACACTTTTATTCGCTCTGTTTTAACACTTTTTTATGCTTTTATTTACCCCATTATTTTCACCATAATTTACACTTTTAATTACACTTTTTTTGCACTATTTTCTATATGCATTTATACACTTTTATTTGCACTTTTATTTACATCATTTTTTTCACCATTATTTACACTTTTATTTACACTTTTTTCAAGATATTTTTACACATTTTTTACACTTCTTTAAACACTCATTTAAACACTATTATTTTCAATTTATATAACTTTTTTTTGCCCTTTTTTTACACTTTTTTTACCATTATTACACTATTATTTCCAATTTTTTTATACATTTTTTACTATTTTTCTACAATTTTTTACACTTTTATTTGTTCTTTTTTACACTAAATGCGTTTAGAAAATAGTGTAAAAAAGAGTGTAAGTAAAAGTGTAAAAAAAGTGAAAATAATGGTGTAAAAAAAGCACTAATAAAAGTGTGAAAAAGAACAAATAAG
>WNNJ02002303.1:0-67157 GCA_012934845.2 Pomphorhynchus laevis
TAATATAATTTATTATTATAATATCATATTATAACTCTGAAAGACAAAAGTTAACATTTAAGATGATAAATGTTTATTATGTAATATCCGTATATTTAGAGATGATAGATGGCAATCCATTGATAAATCAACACGTGCTCAAATGGGTGTGAAATCGCAGGTAGACGGAGAGTTTTGGTATTTACCAATTGATTAGGTTCGTAATTTTATTATAAAAATGTTTAAGGATGACTTTGGAAGATTGGCTAAGAGAATTTGAGCACGTCCAAATATGTAATTTACCTCCTGATAGTTACGACGGAGAGACTAACACAATGCTGAAGGTTCGTTGATTTTCACAGAGGAAAAGCATTTACTTATGTAAAAGTTCAAACTTAAATGTGCTTTTAAATTACAAACTGAAAAAAGTATTGTTAAACATACAATTTCAATATTTCCGATCTTAATGATACATTAAATATCACATAAAACTGTCTTCTCAATTAATTATTCGGCTTTACAAAATGCAGTTATCCTCGGAATATCGAGATATGCATAATACAAAATGATTTGATTTTGATCCTGATAACACGGAGTTCATGGTCGACAAAAAATTAATTCTCAATTGGATGTTGCAGTAATAACTTACAAATTATTTTTAATAAATGGGATACTTCCTAAAATTAACAAAGTATTGGAACACTGAAACTAATTTACTTAAACAATATGTGTAATCGTGTAGCAATTACACAGAATTATTTAAGTAAATTAGTTACAGTGTTCCAATACTTTGTTAATTTTAGAAACATATACGAAACGATAATTTATATAATAGTTGAGTAATCTGGGACCTTTGAACCTTTAAACCTTTGAACTACGTACGTATACGCCCTTAAAATACTATGATTTTTTAACTACATTTTTTGTGAGTCATTTTATTCATTTAATCAAATTTCTCTGAAATGGGCGTATACTTAAACTTATTCCTCAAAACTGAAATCAAAAACAGAATTGTACTGATTCGCATCACACAATTGCTATTAATAAAAATTATAATTCATTTAATATGATCCTACTTTTTCGTGAACAAGTTTATTAATAGAAAAAGAACTAAAATAGTTTCTTTTTAAAAAAATCTTTTTTAAATAACTCTTTTTAAAAAGATACTATTCAAATGAGGATAGTTGCGGATTATGCTTTATGGTCATTACTCAAAAGAAATTTAATCTTTCTCCTGATGAGTGTTCCTCCATATGGCTCTAATCATTATTAATTAGAATATTAATCCTTAATAATCCTTATTAATAATCCCTATTATTATTTTGATATCGATTAATATCAAGAGAAATAAAAATTTGATTATCATCAAATTCTTCCGGATCGGAAAAATTGATTCGGAAGAATCGATCCGGTTAATATTGCAGTTGTTTTAATGATTAAATATTGATTATTATCAAAAGAAATGAGAATTTGATTATCAAATTCTTCCGGATTGAAAAAGCCAATTCTGAACTGATAACATAGCAGTTCCTCCTAGTGAAATCTGTTCCTTATTCCTTATTCCACGTGTTTGGCCCGCTGCTGTGTTGGGTCGAGGATTTGGGGCCGATACCTGATAGCATAGCAGTTCCTCCTAATGACCTCTAATCCTTATTCTAATACAACGTATGTTATTTATTAGTCAATTCATAAAAATTGATTTTAATTTTAAATTTCATCGTTGTATAAATATTAATTGTATAAAATATTATATAGTTTATTATTTATAATTATTTATCTTTATTTTTTGATTTATACAAAATAAAGATTTTTTAAACATAGTCTAATTATTATCTATTTAAATGCTTCGTAAATAGCAATTTACAAAAATTATATCTTTATCATAACATTCTATATTACACAGAAAAGTCGTGTTCTATATTTCAACAATTAATTGCAGCTTTGACTGCAAAATTATCGATAACTTTCTTAGAAAAATTTGTTTCAAAATTCAAATTTTAGAGAAGTCCTGCATCGTGGCGTTCACTAATGTTTGATGGCGTATGGTCTAGAGGTCGTACAGCTGGTGGATGTGGGCAGGGATCACAAGGTACACCAATTATTTTGAAAATAGAACATTTAATCGATAACATGAACATTTTAATCTAAAAAATTTATCAAATTTAGTTATACATACCATTTTCTAAAGGATTCTACAAATTTATACACTATTTTTTGAAGCATTTTACTATCTTAATAATATTTTCAGAGACACTTACCAACTAAACGATCTATAGACATGTTTTAAATTTGTAAGATTTTGAAAATTGAAAAACAGAATGCAATTAACATTGCTTTTTGATTTGCATATTTTATGTTCTTAATTTAATTAAAACATGTATTTAAGGTAAACCAGTAGTACTGGGTTTATATTATTTAATTTTTATTTAGATATTTCTAAATTTACAATTTTCCTTATATCTAACAGATTATATTTAATTGTAATATTGCAATTGAAATAAAATCAAATTTTCATATATACGATAAACATTTGAATGCTTTTAACATGCGACAGTTTGCTAGCGTTGGATGATTGATAAAATTGTCGGTCAAATTTATTAAATGAAACACTTCATTTTTATAGACTTTAAGATAAACCTAAGTTGTCTAGACTAGTATATTTAATTATACAATTTATGTATTTAATTATTTAATTATTATAGTTATTCGTTGCATAACCGTTTCTGATTTGACACACCCGATGAATTAGAAAGATGGAGATCAGATTTTAAGTAATTTGTTTATTTTTTAATAAACAGATAACTAAAGATTTGAAATATTTCAGCTTAAGCAATATTTCAGCTTAAAACCCGTTATACATAACGGGTTTTAAATAACGTTTTTAAATAACACAATACTACTTTAAATGATACTTTAATATATACTTTAGTATTGATACTTTAGTATACAATACTACTTTGATACTTAAAATGATACATTATATTTTGAGTATTTTACATGCAGTGATTTAACCTCGTTTATTTATTACAAATATAAAATTTCAAATAGGAGAGAAAATAACGTTTCCGTAGTTTGTCGCTTACCGTTTACCTACTAATTAAATATAAAATATTTGATAAAATTAAGCAGTCTAATTTTAATCGATTTAAATGCTTTGTAATGTACAACAAAGTTATATTCGCAAAGACATAAATGATTATATCTTTGCAATTTACAAAGATTATGACTTTTATACACAACCTCGTCTTTTACATTTATGTAAAATAAATTAAATAAGACAATTTGTGTATACAATTATTTCTGTAAGTAAATGCCATCGAGATATTAATAAATTTTATTAATTAAATTAAACACATCAAGTTATCATAGGTTACTATTAAATATTACATTTTTAATGATATTTTGAATAATTCTTCAGGTTGTGAAACGACATTATCCTCTCAGGTATTGTTCCTATTCTTGATACAGCAGGACGCTACCAATCAGCCAGGGTGGGTCTCATCAGCTGCTGACACAGTGAAGATAATGTTGTGTCACAACCAGAAGAATTTCAGCTCATAGATGTAGTCAAGTAAAATTAATGACATTCATTCCAGTGGCAGCATGAAAAACAAAGATCCGACTTGCGGATCACACACATATGGTAGGTTGCTAATAGATTGTTATTAGCGATCCCTTACCGAAATTAATATACAACAATGTATATCTACACCACCGATCAGTGTACGGAGTAAGCAGATAATAAAGGCGAAACGTGAATATAGGTATGGGTCAGTAGTTGATTAAACCCGCCCAGGCTGATTAGTAGTGTCCTGCTGTATTAAGAATAGGAACAATAGCAGTGAGGATAATGTCGTATCACAACCAGAAGAATTTCAGCTCACAAATGATATCCACCCAGGTTGATTAGTAGCGTCCTGCTGTATCAAGAATAGGGTTAATACCAGTGAGGATAATGTCGTGTCACAACCATATTAAATTAAGTGTTTAATTTAATACTGACGTCCTCAGTTCAAATCTGATCAGCACAAGTGTACTGAGTAAGCAGATAATAAGGGACGAAACGTGAAATGTATGTCTGGGTCAGCAGCTGATGAGACCAAGCCAGGCTGATTAGTAGCGTCCTGTTGTATTAAGAATTGGAACAATAACTGTGATTTAAATGTCGTGCCACAACCATATTCAATTAAGTGTTCAATTTAATACAGACATCATCAGTTTAAATCCGATCAGTATTAGTGTACGGAGTAAGCAGATAATAAAGGTCGAAACGTGAAATGTTTCTCGTATGTACAATTATTCAATAGATGGATGAGACCCACCCATATTGCTTAGTAGCGTCCTGTTGTATCAAGAATAGGAACAATACCAGTGAGGATGATGTCGTGCCACAATCAGTAGAATTTCAGCTCACAAATGTAATCAAGTTTAATTTTGAATAATGGTACATACGAGAAACAATATGATTACAAGACGAGATTTCAGTATTTGATCTATATGAAAAATCTCATTTGAACACTGTTGACACATTAGAAGATAAAGCTGTAATGTGTTCATAATAAACAATATCAGCAAATTCGAATAAAAATAGAAATTTTCAAATTTTTTACTAATGGGTTCAAAAAACAAGATGAAATAATTTCATAAAATCTTTAGTTGCGAAATTTTGGACAAATCCTCAGTATCTAGTTGAGGTTAAAGAACAACGAGGTCGAAACGTCGATGGATCATGTATGATGATAGTTGCGTGTCTTCAGAAATTCACTAGACAAAAACGAATGCAAAATGGTGGAAGACCAGCCGAAGAATATATTCAGATTCGAGTTTACCATGTGAGCAGACTCTTTAACTCTCAGAAATTATTTGTAAATTTAATGAAACGAATAAAGTTTCTTGATATTGATATATCTTGATTAATAAGGATATTTAAATTAATATTATACTTATATAAAAGTTATAACTATATCATAGTTAGTCATATATTAGTCATAGTTATATAATTGTAGTTAATTATATTAACTATAATTATTAATAATATAATAATTTTTTTTAAATAAATAAATTTATGGAAAAATGTACATAAGACGTTACCCACGAATGGGCCGTAATGTATAATAGAATTTTAATTAAAAATAATAGAATACAATTAAATATTTAACATTTAATACATTAAAAACCGATTATCATTCTTTGCTTGAAAAAGTCGGTCTTCTACGGATGATCGTGTCGCGCACATGCAAGCACATAATGCTTGTGCAAGTTCAAACGACAACTTCCTCTTTATCTTAGTAACATTGTCTAAGTAAGTTCAAGTTCTTCTCTGCGACATCGCCGTTGCGATCTTACTGATAAGTCCTCCGGTATCAAAGGCAAAACCTCCCACCGTCGAAAATAATAACGGAATGGATGATCCTCGTTCGATTATGCTTACAGGTTCTTCATATTTGTCAACCTTTATCTGTTCGTTATATTGAAACGAAGAAGATAGGTTGCGGTTGACAAGATTATGCAACAGTAGAGAAAAAAGTAACATCGAAAAATGTCCGATCTAATCTTGATCCTCATAACCCCATAGAGAAATTTCCAATCGTGCATTCGAATCTAGAGTCGTTGTTGTTGATTACATCGAACATCTTGTCGATACTGGATATGTTGGTTCAATTTCCACACAAGGAAATACTTGCGAACTGATTTTCGCCAATAAATTACGAATCAAGTCGCGCCTGATCGTAGAAAACCCGCCTTTCTTGCAGCTCATAACGTGTGGCAGATCTAAAATTGTGCCGCACTTACACAAGTTCTTAACTAAATCTACTTTAGTCCATCCATGTCGAATACAAATAGCATAAGTAAACTCACGAGGAGACAATAGGAAATTGCCGATTAATAATTGTTACGCACTTAATCATCAAGAAACGCCGTCCCGGCAAATATTCTTATGGCAGTTAGTAATGACAGGACTCGTTAACAGGGGGTGATTGCTTCCGTCTATTGAGGAAAGAGGTGATTCTATCATATGTAAGGCGGCATAGTATAATTCCTTAAATGTTGCGGAGTTCATTTCTTCCCACACCAGTTTTGTAGGTTTTGCACAACGCATGTGAGCTGTAATAGTCAAAGGGAGCTGTAAACGTTGGATCATATATTCCTAAGTCACCTAACTTTATCGGCATGGTTAAAATCAGATTCCAATTATCATCTATCTTTTGCCTTAGTAGGGTTGGAAATAATTCGTTCTTTATCATCAATAAGAGTTGGATCAAATCAAGTTCGTTGCATATAATTGCGCGTGTATAGTAGCTCCACTTCATCTGAACAGATTTAGTGAGGCCCAATATGCGATATGGGGATCAGTTTTGGCCGCTTGATATAGTCGCTAGATTAAAGCCAACCACTTAGTGATCTTCAAATGTGTGAAGGTCGAGAATAGGCTGGGATTCCTATGGGAAAAACAAGAATATTAATGACAGATGAATTCGTATTAATATTAATACTAGGAAGTAATTCCTTGTTCATTACTACGTAAGATGGCAGCTGGGTTTTGTATTCGTTTACGAAGTAACCATAATCTGGACCAATTGTCGTTAAAATGTCCCAAATACACCTAAGATCATCAACAGTACTTACAAAACTCACATCATCGGCGAACCATCTTTGGGCTACGTTCGATATGGACATACGAATTTTGTTAATAATTGTTGGGATGTTGTTGAAAATCCGGCCTTAGCTAAAGGGTCACCCTGAGTAAACCCTTCAGAGGACACAATACTGTCACCACCTTGAATAATCCACGACTTAAATTGTTATTTCATTATCTTTTTACATTTACCTCATAGCCCATGGCTGCTGTGAGCTACTAAACCTCTCATATTAATAATTAATTACATTAATATAAAACATATACTGTTTTATACTGGTATAAAACACTATTTCAGTATTAATTCTACAAAAGAATTTTTAGAACAGACAAAAGGAATAAATTTTCAAAATATAAATACGATTTTAATACGCTTTATACAAATCTAGATTTAGTAGATATTAACGAAGCGTTAGTAAAATTAATTAATCTTATATTCGGAAAAAGATATACATATATATGTTATAATAATTATAACGCCTATCTAACAAAAATTAAAAATTACATAAAAATCCAATAAAACCTAGCTTCATATGTAGTGCGTTTAAATGTACATTAAAACCACTTTCTGTCTATATGAATAAAATACTTAAAGTAATAAAAGCACATTTTAAAAATATTGTAAGGTAATCGAAATTAATACTGGTATAAAACACTATTTCAGTATTAATTCTACAAAAGAATTTTCAGAACACAAAAAGAATAAATTTTCAGAATATAAATACGTACGATTTTAGAACGCTTAAAACAAATCTAGATTTAGTAGATATTAAAGAAGCGATAGTAAAATTAATTAATCTTATATTCGGAAAAAGATATACATATATATGTTATAATAACTATAACGCCTATCTAACAAAAATTAAACCATCAAGTAAATATAAATATATGGATAAAATTGAATTAATAGAATCCTTAAATATTTTGATAAATCAAAATTATTTAAAAGTAGGGACATCTATATTTAGACAAGTAAAAGGTGTTCCAATGGGTGGTAATAGTAGCCCAATTATAGCTGACTTGTTTTTAAGCTTTATAGAATATGAATTTGTTCATAACTGTGTAAAAACTAAATCTAAACAATATAAATATATGAAATATATGTTTCGATACATTGATGATATATGTGTATTTAATTCTAATAATTTTTATTCAATTAGTGAGCACATTTATCCAGAAAGCCTTATTCTTAACAATACCAATATTAATGATAAAGAAGGTGTATATCTAGATATGAACATTAAATTAACATTAACTAAAACTACTATTAATTTATATCGTAAAGATGACATATTTAAATTTACAAGAAACATATTTTTGCATGAGCATGCATGCATATCATATAATATAAAATATAATACATTAAATAATGAAATTTTAAGAATTGCAACAATATGTAATGATATTGGCTTTCTTCAAAATCATTTTAATAATTTAATAGATACATATTTTAAACTAGGTTACTATAAAAATAACATCAAGCAGAAAATAGTAAAATATATAAATCAACACAATAATACAAAGAATAAATTTAAACTCTTAAGTGGCAAATTTTTATGGATAGATAATAAATAATATACTTTGTATTAGAATAAGATACTAGATAGTTTTATCAGAGGAAATACATCATTAGCATGTATTTGGCCCCGCTGCTATGTTGGGTAGAGGAGTTAGGGGCCGAAACCTGATAGCATAGCAGTTCCTCCTGATGACCTCTAATTCTTATTCTGATACAATGTCTGTTATTTATTAGTTAATTCATAAAAATGACTTTTTAAATTTCAATTTTTTATTTTAACTTGATTTAAATTATAGAAAATCTAAAAACAATTATTTATTTTATTATTTAATTATTAAATTTTGATTTAGCATTATTATTCTTTTGTTTATTTTATAATTATATTAAATACGTAGACTCAGTTAGCTGATTTGATTCTTTTGATCGCATTCAAATTCATTGCCTTTGCGTTCAATTTCGTTATTATAAATTATAATATTATAAAAATGTTTTTATTTCAACAGAACATGACTTGTCTTCGACTTCTTATTTTATGTTTCATTTTTTCTCGGTTAAATTATCTCAGGGGTGTCTACAAAAGTAAGACGGTAGGCCATATTTTAATTAATTTCAATCTCGCAGGCCGCACATACCAAATTTGTTAGTAAAAATAATGCATGCATTTAGATGACAATCAAAAACGTTTAGATAGTTAATTTTACAACAATATAAAAGAAATTTTTAAACAAAAAACAATGCAGAATAATGATTATCCATTAAATTTTTTAATTGGACATTTATAGCGAGTATTTTCTTCAATTAAGCTATTAAAGTTAGGATTCAATTTTTCTGTGTGAGAAATTTTTATAATAAAAGATAAATTTTGTTCTGACAACCTAGATCTGACAACCTAAATGCAAATATATACATTTGCACCTATATGCTTCTCTTTCTTGACATTATTCTTAAAATGGGGTATTTAAAAAAATATTATTACATTAAAACTGTTATGTAGTTCCTAAATTGTTATAATTGTAATCACAACAACTCAAAATGTTACAAATTGTAAAAATATAAAACAAAATCACAAAAAAAATTAAAGTAGAAAGATTCTTAAAAAGATCTCAAGGGTATCACAAAACCTCTTGCGGGCCGTGAGATTTTTGATAAATATTTCTACTTTTAAATTATTTTTCCCTGAATTATATATTTGACACCATATAAATGTTTGACACCCCTGAATTAGATTGTCATTATTGTTAACGGAAGGCTTAAAGAGCAGTACATCTGGATCTTTAGTAGATTGGCGAGTCATTCGTTTATATCTATGATTTGAAATGTAGCAAGCACCAATTAGCAATTTAACTTCAAATTAAAACTTTATCATTTTAATAAGCATTACATTAATGTTTTGAATTTCAATGACTTTGACACAGATCGAAAATGTAACATTTTAAACTTTATGGAATACTTGGCTAAAACCATGAATATAAAATACAATTCAAAATATCCTAGAACGGTTCTGTTGTTTATGTGTCAAGATATTTACAGAAATAGTCTAAATGTATAATCAATGATCAAAAGAATCACAAGTCAATTAAAAATTGACCAATAAATTTTTCTGCCATCGCCTCCACAACGCCAGCAGCGTTACCTTGCTGGACAGCTACGCTCATCCGCTGAATCGAATAGCTACTTGCTTTTGCGCAGCCTGTTGTTCTTTTCAGCATGCCGGTCAGGCGTGCGATGAAGGCTTTGGTTTAGTATTTTGTCATTTTCTTTTTTATTTCTTTAATCTGAAAAGCGGATAGACTCATTGCTCATCAGTATTACATTTTATAAAATATTGCCTTAGAATGGACTTTGGAAATATAATATACATTTATTAAAAAATATATTTTAAAGCTAAGGCTTATCTATTTTGCAAATTAATTTTTACAAAATCCAAAAATAATTGAAAGTTTAATTAATTCGCAGTTGATTAATAGTTGATTAATAGTTGATCTATTAATTATATTTGACTGTATCATTGGCATTTAGGATTACATTTTAGGTTTGTTTAAATTAGGATTACATTTTAGGTTTGATTACATTTATGTAACATCAGTAATCTGATTAAGTTTGCATATTTCTTGGTTACGCTACTTTAAACTATTTTGAATTTTTTTAGGTAAACGATCCTTCTGTATTGTCTGTAATTCAGTCAAATTCACGTGATCTACACCTGTATCCGAAACATTTAATTCGTCTTGCAACCAGCGGTCCCTACATAAATAAGAGAGAGGTAACTTGTCGGCTAAGTGTCCAGCCTGGATATTACTTAATTATCCCAAGTACATATGAGCCTAACCGGGAGGGTAAATTTTTAATTAGGTTATTTGCCGAATCTGAACTCTCTGGGAGGTAAGTTTTTAATCACTTAAAATATAAAGTAAAATCCTTCATTTTAGGTCTCTAGTTGATGTGTCTGTACCCACTCCCCAGGTGAGTTGATACACTTGTTTATGGTGATTTCAAAATAACTCTTAAGTAAAAATATAAATATATTCTAGATAATGGAATCCTTTTTAAATAAAAGGCCGACAGTAATAGATTCATTGAGAAAACTATATGACGTTGCCTTTTAAATCAGGAAAACACTGTTGCGAAAAAGGCACAGGTTTAGCTTCCTTATTTATACTGCATCTCGAAAAATGTTCATGCTATTAGCAGCTTGGCTGGCTTGTTCAGGATTGGATGCTTCAAGGCTTTGCCTCTTCTCAATTACGCTATATATATTATACTTAATATGGACGTTGTTATACATCATGGCAAAAACGTGCACGATTTATTAAAAATTATTTAAAATTTATAAAAATAATTTTTAGAATTTGTTATACTATAATTAATGTTATATTGGTTCGTTGCAATAATCTCCACAAAACTAGAAACAATTAGTAAAAGTTAATATTCATTAATTTCATTTTATGAAGTTAATGTCTGTCTGCATTGTTTGTTTTATAAATTAGCCAATTAAAATACAATTTTTAATTTTTTAATTTTTTACAAATTATTATTTCAATTTGAATCATGATGATAGCAGATATCAAAATATTGTAAAATATTTTCTTCTTCGTTCAAGTAAACTACTTATCAAAAAAGATTCAACGAAGAAAATATTTCATATTAATAAAATTTAATATTAATATTAAAATTAAAGTTTATTTAATTTTAATCCTGATGATAATAGCAGGAGTTATCGAAATATTATATTTTTATATAAAAGAAAAATATTTTCTTCGTTCCAGTAAATTATCTAAAATGTGTATATTATAAAATGTTTAGCATATATTAAGCACATTTTCTTATCAATAAAGGTTCAATTTGATATCAAAAATGATTTATATTAAATTTTAAAAGATAAAAGTAAAGCCTTTAATGAAATGAAATTTTGAAACTTTGGTTGGGATGATGATAAGCTAAATTTAAAAGAATAAAAACATGTATTGAATCAATAGCTGATAAGGTCCACCAACTATGAAATGTAGAGTATTGCTGCTGGATAATGGAAAAATTAAATTAGTGCCATCTGTCTCACTATTAAATCAATGTTCACATTGATTTAAAAATGAGATAAAAACGTGAATGATTGAATTGAGTCAATATAAAGCATTTATTGATGAAAATAACTTGGGTAGATCTTTCATATCGCTAATCAAGTATTTAGTTGCTGCTGTTAGTAAAAGTTGCCAGTTGTAAATCTTTTTTATTGTCCGGATAATTTTCTATAAAGGTTTGCTTTTTTGTTGTAGCCTGTCGAAATGTATCGATATCTTGATGGAATGGGTGTTGATCCAAAATATGAAATTAAGCAATGGTGGGATAATCTTCCTCCAGATCAAAAACAGCGGGTGATAAGAATGGCTGCACCAGCTCTGGGAATTTGCTGCCTACTCATGTAAGTTAACATTTTTAAATCAGCAATCAAAATTCAATACAAATTAATGATTGATACGTCAAAAGAAAGATATTTAAGTTACCATTTTTATATAAAAAACCATTTGATTTATCTCCTTTTTATGTCATTGTCAATAAATTGTATATATTTTTAATGTTGTAATTAAGGTTCTGCAACGAGTTTACCCGGAAAATTAAAGGACAGTCTCCGGATATTAAAGATTTCGACTAACGATTGAAAAATAATGAACACTCTCAATTTACGTAGTAGCTACAAACAAGTTTGAAAGAACCAGAGAAACGACGCTTGTAAACATTAATTTGCTTGTTTCTTCTTTAAAGATATTTTATATAATGTTGACTATTTCTAAATAAAATTATCGAAAGTAATTTTTTTTATAATTTTTAGGTGGCTTTAAAATTCTTATTGCAGTGGCAATAAGAATTTGATTATCATCAAATTCTTTAGGATCAGATAAACCGATCCGGAACTGATATAATAGCAGTTTCTTTTAATGACCTCTAATCCTTATTATGATACATTGTCTCTCATTTATTAGTCAATTCATAAAAATTGATTTTTATTATAAATTTAAACTTGATTAAATTAATTAATATTGAAATTCCAGATTAGTTAATAAACACAACCTGATAGCATATCAGTTCCTCCTGAATTTTAACTTTATATATTAATTGTATAAAATCTTATATAATTATTTATTATTAATCTTTATTTTCATTTATATATCGTATAAAATACGTAGACTATGTTATCTATCTGATTCCTAAAGTTATTTAAAAAATCTAATTATTTGCTTAATTACTAATATTACCTGATATCGATTTTTGCGTAAATTCCAATTTAAAAAATTAATTTATAAGAAACAAAAGAGTTGTTGTTTATATCAACTTAAAACTATGTTAGAAATATACCCATCCTGATCTGTATTCAAAATTTTTAATTTCCAGCAAGTATCACGTATTTGGCTAGTACTACTAGCATCTTCAGAAATTTCTGTTAGAATTTTCTGAAGATATAAGTAGTTCCTAGCGAAATATAAAAATAATTTTTGTCGTCGTTTAACTATAATTGATTGTTCCTGGATATTAAAAAATTTAAAACTATGTACTGTTATAGATAGTTAGTATATTATTATAACCTTTATTATGACGTCATGACGACGCCATGACGCCATAATTTTTGGCTAAAAATTTAAAATATGTTTTAATATAACTTTCTACAGCCTAATATCTCTACATTAGATGATCTAAAATAATATAAAATGTGATTTAAAAATCATAAAGTTCAAAAGCGCTAAACCGTAAAGTTGCCAAGATTTTTAGCTAGATAATTTCTTAAGATTCAATATATTATATTCAATATTATATATTGAATATTATATATCGAATGTGATAACATAATAGTGTGAGACGTAAGCGTCAATATATTAGATCTTGCTCCGAAGAACTACAATGATTGAAGCTAATGTTGTAGAAGCTGTAATTTATAAGAATCGGAAATAGGAAGCTTAAAGTTCCAATTATCCTTATTTTGTTCCATTTGATTTGCTTTCATGAGGATGGATTCTTTTATTAAGCATTAGCGATTCCCGATACCATCGATTCATCGAAATTGAGTTTACAGTCCACAGATATTGCGTGATTGAACAATGCTGACTAGAGGCCATTTTGTTAAAAGAGACTTGTGTTGTACAGTATTTTTGAAAGATTCTCTTTAGATTGGCAAATATATGTGGATTCAGAATCTTGGCAAAGAATTTAATTAACGACAGTCAGGTTTTTGTAGTTTGTTTTTCTTTTAAAATGTCTAATAGCGAGGTACTTCAGGGTACAACAATGTTTCCACAATCCTCTGGGAGATACTATCTACAATTCGGCGGTCACAACTCGTAATCGCTGTCATGGTGTTGTTTTATATAGATCATACTTGAAAAAACGTTTGCAAATATGATTGCTTTGTCTCAGAGCCTTGTCGAAAAAAGGCAAATGATACCCATTGTCTATCACTTTGATGAAAAAAATGAAATTAAACTATTTAGTTAAAAATGATTACCACGTCGTCAAAGAGACAGTTAGATCTACAGCGAAGTAAAAAGGTCTGGCAAAATGAAAAGGTCTTGCCACCTTTTACAACATCGTTGGTAACGAGGTGGCAAAAAGGGTTCAAGATATTTCTCAGCGTAAATCAGTCGTTGAGAAATCTAGCCGTTGATGAAATGAGGGCAAAATTGAAGGGGTTGATAAGAAAGAGCAAAGTATTCGGTTTCTTTTTATCAACTTTGTATTGCTTAAAATTTCTTTAATATTTAGACATAATACAGAGTATTGATAAATATATCTGAATTTAACAGATATATTTAGGTGACTGAAATGATTGGGAAACGCTTACATTTGAGTTCTAGTTGTCCAGTTTCGATATTTGATCTCTTCACCGGTATCGAGGTTTACCTCGAGGTCTACATCGTAATCCATTTTTCAGAGAGTCCGGCCTGGAAAATCCTCATAGGAAGGCGATCCCTAGACATCCTCAGAACGTGTCCTAGCCACCTCAACTGACTTTCTTAGATGTGCAGAAGCAGCGACATTACTCCGAGTCTATTCCAGATTACCGAATTCCAAACATTATCTCTAAGGCTAAGACCGGCCACACCGCGAAGGAACCTCATGTCGGTCGCCTGTATTCGAGATATTATCATTTCGGTTATAACCCAAAGCTCATGATCCCAGGCAAAGATAAAAACGAAGATTGCGTAGTAAACCGAAATCTTCGCCCAAAGACTCAAAGCCAGCTTCACCAAGACATACATGTACAAAAAACGCACTGATGCGTTAGCTGCACAGATCCGTTTCTAAATCTCCTTGATCTTCATGCCGTCTCTCTCGAGAACAACACCCCTAGATACTTGAGATCATCAACATCAGAAAGAACCTTTACCCAATCCGGATGGACATTGGCACCGGAATCTGAGGCAACACACAGAGACAGTATTGGAGGTACTAACCAACGTCTTTGCCGCTTGGCATTCCATCGTAAATCGATCTGGTAGACATTGCAAGTCCTCGGGAAAAGAAGCTAAAGAGACAACATCATCTGCAAATAGCAGAGGTGAATCCTGATAGAACCGAACTGAAGACCGACATCTGTCAGAGCAGCCCGTCTCGTAATTTTGTCCGTGTAAACAAGAAACGGTGCATGCACGTTATCCGGCGGTTTTGAAAATAAACGGCGGTTTTAAAAATTTAAAAAATGTCTAAAAAGGAATTTATTATAAAAACGTTAAAAACGTATTAAAACGTTTTGACCTTTCAATGTTTATGTTGCCATATGAATTGAATCAAATATTCTGAATGTTGTTCTTTTGAAATTCCTGGTTTTTCGCGTAGGAATATTTTTGATAAAGACCACAGACCTTCGATTGTTTGAGTGTGAATACTACTATCTTCTGGATTAACAAAGTTTATAGAATGATTTACTGATCTGTGTTCATATTCAACCATATTTTCTATAGCTTTATGATAAGCTCGCCATTGATCTGTAATAACAATTGTATTTGGAAGGACGTTTTCAAATATAACTTCTCCTAATGTTTCTGCATTTCTATTTTCGACTGGAACTATAAAGGTTTTCTTAGAACCCCGCTCAACTCCTCCTACAAACCATTGTCCATCATTTATACGTCCTCTATTGTATTTTCTTTTGAAAAAAGACTTTCATCAATTTCAACAACTTTTTTCGTTCCGTCACTGTTTAAACCTCCTAATTTTTCGCTTGAGGAAGCAATATGCTCACAAATAATTTCCCTAACTAGGTCCACATATTCTGAGACAGTGTTTCGAGAGATTTCAAGCTCTCGTGCAATGTCTAGTAAGGAAATTCCATTAATATATTTATAGAATATAAAGAAGATAGTCCACATAGGTGAACGAGAGTTTTGAAAAATGCTATTGTAGCGAATAGAATAAGAAAATCTACATGTTCTTTTACATGTCTAATGGTATCCATCAGGTGCTTGTTTTCTTTTCTGATAGCATAAATATGTACCATCATTACATTTTGGACAAAGGAAATTTTTTTTAACAACTCCTATTTTGCTAAGAAAGGAGTTTTGTGAGGCAGCATTCGAAAAAATACGATTTAAATAACATTCAGTTATCTTAATATCTTTTATTTAAAGATAAATTCTTTTTTAGACATCTTTAAAAATTTTTTAAAACCGCCGTTTATTTTCAAAACCGCCGTATAACGTGCATGCACCCAAGAAACAAAAGTGGAGACAAAGGACAACCCTGACGAAGCCCAACGCCTACTGGAAATGATTTAGACTTCTTACCTAGAACACGAACACAACTCATCCTTTGTTCATACGGAGAAGCCACAGCTACCAAAGATAGTATGATACCCTATATTCCCTTAGTACCTCCCTCAACCTCTCTCGAGGAACTCAGTCGAACGCCTTTTCCAAACTTACAAAGAACATGTAGACCGGTTGAGCGAACTCCCAAGATCGTTCGAGAATAGTTGAGAGGGTAAAGAGCAGATATGCAGTTCCACGACCTGAACAAAATCCGCATTACTCCTCTTGCAACTGTCCCTCAACTATAGGCAGTATCCTTAACTCAAGAATCCTAGCAAATAGCTTACAAGTTTGGCTAAGAAGAGTTGATCCGTAGTTCCACGACCTAGACGAAAGCCGCATTGTTTATCTTGCAACTGTCCTTAAACTATAGGCCGTATCCTTAACTCAAGAATCCTAGCAAATAGCTTACCAGTTTGTCTAAGAATCGTGATGCCCTGATAATTGAAACACACTTTTCGGTCATATTTTTTAAATATCGGTACCACCACCCTTGTTCGCCACTCACTAGGAACCTTGTCAGACTTAAATACAACGTTGAATATCCGTGTTAGCCACTTGGTGTCAACAACGTCAAGAACCTTTAAACAGCAAGAGCATAACAACAGCAAGGACCTTTTCCAAGGATATGAGCTCTTCCGTTGGTTCTAAAGGCTCTACTTCTACAAGAGAAGGCATATCCACAGGATTAGAGACTCCTAAAATGCTATTTCCAACAACCAAAGTCTCAGAGACGCCAGACTTTCGTTCACTGGGTTAAACATCTCTACCACGAACGATATCTATGTACTTGTAAGTATCCCTAGACCTGCCTGTCGTCGCTTTCCGTTCGTAACTCCCTAATAGTTCAAGGTCCAACCTTGATCCAAAAGTTTAGTTCCAGCTTCAGAATAGTGAAGAGAAGTCACTCTAACTATTTCAAGACCAAAACCAACAATCTCTTCAACTAAGTTTCGTTCCTTTTCCGCCAGCGATATGACATTCCACGTTCCTACATAAAGCCTAGTCTGTTTCGGATGTTGATGCGTCTTTCGTTGTCCCCGTACAACTGCCCAGTCACATGGCACACGAAAATGAAAACACCTCCGGTCAGTGGTGAGTTGACTATTGTTTGTAAATTTTTGTAAATTTCTTGCTTGTCATTTTCATTATCTTGATTTTGTTTGTTCGGTTATCTCCCGTTTCCGATATCCCTTGATGATCCAACATTGCTACTGTAAGGAAACAGGTCTCCGGGACTCTCTTCCGCCTTTTCGTCCATTGTCCAATTTGCATTGGAGTCATCAGAGTGATTTTGTTTGTTCGGATATCTCCCGTTCCCAATATTCTTTGATTATCCAACATCACTACTGAAAGAAAACAGGCATCTGTGACTTTCGCCTTTTCGTTTATTGTCCAATCCGCCGCTAGTCATCAAGGGGATCTTAGATAGTCTATAAAAAGACTATCTTTACGGCTGATGCAAGCCGGCCAATTATTAGCCGCTGATCGACAAATGTCAAACATACGTTGCCTGGGCCGCTCGAAGAATAGGCTAATTGACAATAGGTGCCAGCTTAATACTTCATCGACTGGCACCTAGCGGCCTAAACACTAGCGCACTAGTATCTAGCGGTAATAATTAAGTGTTAACAACTAGCGTAAATAATTTAGTTTCGAATCACGACAATTCCATTTTAGAAACTATATAATGGGATGAACGAAATATGATTTGTAATAAATAAATTACAAATATTACATTATAAACATGATTATAAATATTATAATTAAAATATTTAGATTTTATTGATAGATTTTTCTATAAAAATATAAACGAGCGGTTAAACAAAGGAAACACTTCAAAGATCATTACAGAAAGCAGACAAATACCATTACACACCATCTGCGTATAATGATCCTTTTATCTAACATAAAATCAAGACAAAATCAACAAAACTAAGATATATATTTTCAGATTTGTCGAAATATAAAGACGCCTTTAAGCAGCGAAAGATTTGACGAAAATGTTTCTAATCTTTTAATAGTCAGTTTCTAGTATAAAGTAATTTTCTATTTGAAATGATAATATATAATTAATTTATTAAATTAATTTATTATATCAATTAATTTACTATAATAATTAATAATTGAAAGATAATTATTAATTAATAATTAATTTAATACTCAATATCCTTATTTAAGAATACGACATCATGTGAAATGCTATTTTTTAAATAAAGCTGCTAAAGTTGGTAGTGACGGTTTGGTCACAATTTAGCTGATATTTAGAATGAATGTAAACGAAATCTGAACATTAACGGAATATAAGCAAAGTAAATGAGACAACATAATAATACAAAAGGCAGTAAAACTTTAAATGGCTGCTAAACCGTAAAAAAGTTTAAATTTCAAAGTTAAAACTGATGTGTAAATTTAATTTTCACAAATCATATTCGATTCCAAAAAATTTCATTGAAAATTTTCGCAAAATTTCATTTTCGCGAAATTAAAAAGCTTTAATTCGGTTATGTAATTATAGAAACAAGGAATACGATGTGATTAAAAAGTATCGTCAGCTAAAGTTTAAAATTAAACTTTTCAAGGTTCGCAAAGTTAAAATAAAGATAAACTGTGGTTTATTAGTTTAATAATCAGAAAAAGAATCCAAGAATTTTTCCTCCAGTCTTTCGTTTTCGTGCGGATTCATGGTCCATTATTCCGTACGATGTTGATAAAACAACAAATCTAAACGTCAAATTTAAATTGCAAGTATTATATTATAAATAATTATTAGGCGAATAGAAATTAGTTAACTAATTAATTAACTAAACTTAATATCTAATCACTTTTGAGTAAATTTGAAAAAATGAATTACATTTATCACATGTAAGTTTACATTATTATAATTTTTCATTAATAGTAAAAAACTATTAATTATTCAATAATTAATTAACATTATATTTATTACCTATCTCAGTTCAATTCTTTCCAATTGGCTTTCTCGAATTAACGAAATCAGATATTTTTCTTGTATTTAAATTATATGAGAATATTTATTATTCCACTGTAGCCTTTCGGCATGAGGATGAAAACAAAGATGCACAAATACGTAATAAAATACAACACAAAAACATCCATGAAATCAAACGTCATTTGCTATGATTTGAATCTAAAGGTTACTTGATCGACTCTCTGGCTTAATATTTGCATTGAGATTAGTTGATTTGAGTCAAGGGTGTTGGTAATTCCAGTAGTTAGCGAATTGGTTTGCTTGAGTGCTAATTCAAAAATAACAGGGCAATGAAACAAATGAGAAATGGGTGGAAATTGAATGTGACCAAATTTACTGCGGCAATAATTCGAAAAGTCGTGGTATGGGATGTCGATTATGCAAAGCTTATCGTGATAACAGTATATATGAAGCGGACAATGACTAGTATGTCCTTTGCACGTAGTTTATGATATGGTAATTTCAAGGTATTAAAGGCTAATGATATTTCAGGGTCGATTACAAAGAGCTTAATAGTAAATTGCTATGTGTTGCTTGAATGTGGATGCTTCAGAGAGACATAAGTGTTGTCGATAATCTACTGATAGGGGTTTAATTGAGATGATTGCTGCAACAGGATTGGATTGGATTTTGAGTGATAGGCCAATGACTTTTTTGACGAAGCGCGACTAACATGCATCTAATTGCTTAAACTTGATACCTGAAAGGTCGTATCACAGTACAGGTATAGCGTAAGTTATCGTGGGTTCTAGCAATATCTTAAAAAATCGAAGAAAACCGTGTATAGATAAACTTGAAAGTTTCCGATGTGCTTATGTGGTCGATAATACTTTTCATGATTTTTGTTCAAAGTCGAGACAAAATGACAAAATAAAGGTTAAATGAAGGCCTTTATATTTATAAGAATTGGTCAATCAATGGATCGATAGTCTAGAGAAAGTTTGAATTGGTCAATCAATGGATCGATAGTATAGCGAAAGTTTGAATTGGTCAATCAATGGATCGATAGTCTAGCAAAAGTTTGAATTGGTCAATCAATGGATCGATAGTCTAGCGAAAATGATGATTTTAAGGTATTTGTGGATGAGGATGTTTCAGGGTCGATTGCAAAGAGTCTAGTAGTAAATTGTTCCGTGTTGTTTGAATGCGGCTGCAATAGGCGTAGAATAGATATTGGGTGATATACCAAGGACTTTTGTGATAAAGTATCACTTAATCAAAATAAACATACAAAATAGATAAAAAATATAGATATAAATGATAGATAAAATAAATATAAAATAAATATATTAAAATAAAAATATAAAATATAAAAATAAAAATATTAAAATATAAAAATATAAAAATAAAAATATAAAATAAAAAATATATATTTTATAAATATAGATAAAAAATATAGATACATGCATATAATTACTTAAAAATGATACTTGAAAGGTCAGACCATATTACAGATAAGGCGTAAGTTACCATGGGTTTTAGCATAATCTTAAAGAATCGAAGAAAACCGTGTAAGGATACACTTAAAAGTTTTCGATATGCGTAAGTGGCCGATAATACTGGAGACGAAATGACCATGTGGAGGTTAGATAGACGACTAGATATTTATAAAAGTTGATGAATTCGATGGGTCGACATTATATCGAAAGTTTGTCGGAATTTGCAAGGCGTCCTCCGTGGTGAAATTTGATTTCTTTGGTCTTCAAAATGTTAACAATAAGGCCGTTTGCGATACAGTGTAGTTAAGTCGGTTTAGTATGGATTGTGCGATTAGAATAGAGTCGGAAAGTATTATCAGGTCGTCGGCAAAAATAATGATTTTGGAAAGGGTGGTGTAGTTTGCAATTAAGCTGATAAATCTCCGACAAAGAGTGAGAAAAGGATCGGACTTAGTTGGTCATCTTACGTAACTCTTCTGTGTTGAGTGATTGGAGCGGAGAAAGAAACGAAATCAAAAATACACACTTCATTCGGTAAGAGTATATGATGTAATGTGCCAAGGACGACGCCGGATATGTGATATTAAAAATTAAGTTTTTTTTATTAGAAGTCTACGATTGATATTATCAAAAGCTTTCGAAAATTTGACGAAAACTTCCTTTGCGCCATGACTAAACGATATCATTGTGAAACTAGTATATCGAGCTTCGGTACCGCGATGATAGTGGAATGTCGATTTCGAAATCCATGTCACGCGGAATAGATGGAAAGGTGCCGTGAAAGCAATGATGAGAATAATTTGAAAGAATGAGTAAATATTGCGATGCTGCGATATGCACTTGGATCGGACGAATCGCCAGAACCTTTATATAATACTGTTGCATTTACGTTCATCACAATGCAAATAAAGATTTAAAGTTTTTACTTGTTGTTCGCTACCAAAAAAACTGTCCACATGCAAACTGAGTGTAACATATATACAAATAAATCAAAGCGTTACCGCAACATAGTGTTAGTGAACAATCAATAGAGTTTTACTGACAGTGTATGAATAAGATGCACTGCCACTACGTAACAAATACTTTAACTACTGATTGCTGCCAGAACTTTGGAACTGAGTATTTAATAAAAACTTTGTTAAACATGTCAGTTCAATATTGACCTAGTATATCAAATGTATCTTTAATATGTTCATTCGCAATAAAGTCAGTACCGGTGGTTTTGCGATTATTGATATATGCAAGAGCATTTTGGAGTTCATTGACAGAAAATGTTTGTATATTCAAACTGTCAGACGGTCCATATAACGATTTAAAGTGTGTTTTTAATGCATCAATTGAGATATTAGTGCATACGGTGTCGTTTCAAGTGGAGTTAAATCAACTTCTCTTAGCTGTTGAATCTTGTTATTTATATGCGTTCCCTGATAAAGCTGTTTCACTAAATTGCTGTAAATCTGTTTCCATCGAATGTAGTAAAAATGCTTGAGATATGAAACTAGCGAACGAATGAAGTGATCTTAAAATAGATCGTAGTTGAGAGACACATGGCATGACGAAAGGATCTGGATAGTATTCTGTTTCTGACGTCGGTACGGTTTGAGCATGCTGATATTAAAGCATTTCATAATGTTAAGTAGCTATTGATGTCGTTATTGTCTTCTCTTACTGGGAAGAAGAGATTTTGTCGATATTCAGTTTGGTGAAATCTACACGTCGGCTAAGTTTCGGCTGGCTTTGTTTTACAGGGAGCTTCTCGGATGTGTTGATGATACTTTTAAAAATTTCGGAAATAAGACTGGTTTATGTTTACGTTTAAAAGACCGGGAACTCTCTATGGCTGTAATAAGTTTTGTCTGATGTAGATGCCTGTATGCTGATTACTTTAGTCTCGAAAAATCTGGAAATAAAATGAAGCTTAATGCATACATGGTTCAAATAATTAGCAATAAAATCACCTGCGATTACTACGGGAGATCAAAATGTAACATTCATGACTCTTGGACACTGTCGAGTTTCGGAAATCAGAATTCAAGTCTTCTTAAGAAGTCTTCCTTTAAACGACCCCTTCCTAGAAGCGTCGTTGGAATTTCGATAAAGTGAAATGCTGATGTTGTTATTAGGTGGTGTACCAGCGTTTTTGTGGAAATAATGACATTGAATTCGGATAATAATGATGATAGTCCCAGATAAAATAAATATTTTACTCCTATACTGTAGTTAAAAATTCGAAGAGGTCGAAGAATTGCGGAATACGCAGATCCTGAGATATTATCAATTTTATGGTGGCGATGCAATATAAGTACAATTTGGAGGTTTAGAATTTAAAGTAAATATTACGGATTATAAAGTTGATTATTTGCACTTTCGGAAAAGACAGATGTGCTTATCGTGTTGTTTAGTGTGGATTAAAAATCTATATTATGAGACGGTGAATTAGTGAACATTGAAATTTGTGATTTTGGAGATAAAGGGCCAGTCAAGGTTAGCTGTAATGTATTGTTTTCCTGTATTAGTCAAATATTGGTGAGGGCACATTTGCTTAAATTTTAGTCATTCTGAAAATAAAATTGTCGTGAGAAAGGTAGAGAATACTATAGGTCCCTGTCTAATTGCGTATTTCTTATTTGGGTTGTCAACTTGTTCGGTACGGCGGGCTGACTATTCTTGGTTTATAAAATAAATACTTACATTGCAGATAAATTCAACCAGTTGCTGAACGACTTGAAAAATCAATTCAACAATAACGTCGGAATAATTAGTATTTTTACACTTTATGATTAAATAGAATATGGATCAACATCCGAAATCATCAAAAAATGTAAAAACTGCTAGAAGACTAGTAGTTCTAGCAGTTTTTTCAATGGGTGGCTGCAATTAGCACTAGTTGTGTATGCTGTAATGCTGGCCGTCCTTGTACTGACTGCCTAGCTTCGCAATGTTCGAATCCACATGACCAATCTCTTATCACTCATATGATATCACAACCGATACCTATTTCCCAAAATACACAACAATTTAACGCTATTCCAGCAATTCCTGTTTAACCATGACATAAATGCGTCACACTATGTTCAGTGGGCCACTCCTAATTACCCGTCTTTTCCAATTTTGTTACCTAGACTCATCCCCACCGGTATTCTCGATCAAAAGGCTTACTGCTAATTTTGCGCAGCACGAATTATTGGCCAAAATGCCTTAATTTCCACTCAATTTCATAAAGAGGTTAATCAAATATATTTAAAGCTCATACATATTAATTCTTTATTGTAAATTCATCCTGCATCATCTGATATCTCTCAGATTGAACAAGATATTCAAATGCGTTGTACTAAAATAGTGTATTCACAAGTAAAAATGCCAATATCACCCTCTATTATAAATAACCATGAGAAAAACATGTGATCATATTGCCAAATCTGCGGTTTCTTTTATTGTACGCCACCAACTAATACTTTCACTTCAAACAACATCAAGCACAGCCATATCTGATAATAGAAGTTCAGATATTCCCAAGGCAATAAAAAATGAACCTCAAATTGTCCGAAATATTATCGTTCGTGGTCTTGCGTATGGAAATGACGAAGTGCAAGTTCCCGAACTTCTCCGCGAAAATAGGACTTAGTGGAGTAGAAGTACAAAACGCCAAATTCATTCGACTTATCACCAAAATACGTCCCCTTACATTCACATCACCTTAAATCCACCTCTTGCACAAAAGTCATTTTTACCGCACCCAAATTAGGAATAAAAACCTCTATCGACAATCAGTATATGTAAACGTGGTTATTTCCAAAAGGATTGTGAATTTTAGTTTAATCTTCGACAACCCAGTTGAAATTTTCCCTCTCGCAACAATTTTATTTTCGGAATGACTAAAATCTAACCTAATGTGTCTTCATCATCCTTTGATAGATAAAGAAAAACATAGATCATTACAGCTAACCTTGACTAGTCCGTTATCTCCACAAACATAAAATTCAATGGCCACTAATTAACCGTCTAATAATATAGATATTTAATCCACACTAAACAACACAATGAGCACAGCCACTGCTTTTTCCGATAGCGCAAATAATCAAATTCATTTATTACATATATTTGTACATGTAGACTATATTTTGAGGTGTAGCTATTTTTTAAACTTTAAATGGTAAATATATTTGTCTTAAAATGATCTTTATTAGTGTTGTTAACTTTAAAACAATTAATTAATAAATAAATCGGTTTTAACCTAGAGGTTAAATTCTAATCTATACAAAAATGTAGATACAAATTTTGATATAGAAGAATAAAGACAGATTTCAGTACAAGACAAACTAACGTCTCAGTACAATCTATCAAAAATAAATATCAGTTAATTTATATCTAAAGTTTATCAAAACAGTAAAGGCATGTTTTGATATTTCTCAGTACCTTATTGTATATCATAACAGACTAATATCATAAAAAGTTGGCAACTTAGAATGTAATAATCCGTAAAAATAGCCCTAAATTTACCCAAATTGTCTAGATGGCAGTAATCTTTTGCACCAGTGTTCAATTTTGCCGAGTTTAACATCAAACCTTGGACTAATAACGCCGCACTTGTTCAGTCGGCCATTGAGATTGACGACGATTTTTCCGGATCTGTGATCATCAACAATTTCAAATTCATTGATATAGCCTGAATAGTGACCGATCAAAGATTATGAGGAAATCATAATCACAAAGCTTTCTTACCATGTTTCATCATGACTGTTAAAAACTTGACAATAGTGTTTGAGCAAGGACGGATCATGACTTGCTTTTTGTGCCTTTTCTCGGCATTGTTTATAGATTTTAACGCATCGGATAGAACATTCATACGAACCATCTTTGATCAATTTGAATATAGAGAGAGGACCGCAGAAATCTAGAAATGTCAATCGATCAAGTAATTCAACAACTTTTAAAAGGAATTATTATTTTTTAAATATTCATCCAGATGAAATACATTATTGTGTGAACTTCTTGCCACCAGCTGTCTCTTTTAAACATATCGGATTTATTCAAAGCACCTCCGCCAGTTATGATCAAAAGTGAGATTTTGAACGATTACTGTCGAATCAAGAGCATTGAGCAAAACCTGATAACTCAGGAGTTCCTCCAAGGATTTTTTATCTTCCTTTCAGAGCATCGCATTTTAAGTATCTCATCAAGTATAAATTATGCTAAGAATATTCATTTCAATATAGTTGTTTAGGTTTGACGTTTGTATTAGATTCTCGCATTCAACTACGGTCACACAACTACGGTCTCCGATCCTTCCTCGTCTTCGACCCACTCGCATGGAATCAGCTCCCACTCGACATCATCCGCGCTCCCTCTTTTATCACATTATAATACCTCTTTCGTACCCACCTCCTAGACACATGATTTAGATTTGTTTTTTGTTGTTGTGGTCGTGTAAGCGTGCGTCGGCACGCATTTGTCACGTAAAAAAATAAATCTTTTTTAAAGGATTAAAAATATAAAATTAACATATTACTTTTAAACAGTTTACAAAAACTTTACAACACCAATAATCTTAGACGGAAAATAGCTTTACAGTCGTTTTCTTACTCCTAGTATAATCGCTGGCAAGACGACCAAAATGAATAAAATGTGTTGTATATGAAAATGACTCCAAATTATTAAATTCAAAAATACAAAGAATCAAAATGATTGGTAGCAAACGTATTGAGCTGTTATAAGTAACGTCAATTATTAAACGTTTCTATCACTGAGCTAGAATTATCTTATCTGTGTCAACAATTATGTCAATAATTTTTAAATTATTTAAAACGATAAAATCCCATGTAATATAATTGATATTCTGTTTAAATAAAAATATTGCTTTAAATCAAGATTTTGTGATAAAATACGTCATTCAAAAGCAGCTTAAATTGCCACAGTCCTAAGGGATTGTTTGCAAACTTGCATATTCATTGCTACGACTTCGACAAGCTAGCTTCTACTACTCCAGTTCCATGAATAAAATGGTTCTTGTATCTCGCTAATAGTACTTTTATTATCCAAGAATTATTATCATTGACAATCCGGTTCAACTGTGTCGCAAATAATAGGGCTCAATTTGGAGAAAACAATGTTATCGTTTAATACGATGGAGCTAGCAAATCTTATATTATTCAATTATCTGCGTGACAGTCAACATGCATTAAAGAAAAAGCCTTGATCAATTGCCCCATTAAAGATTACAAGCCTACATTCTGACTGGGGCAATTAACATTTTGATCTGATATAATTTGATTTGACTTATGGTGACACATTTATAAGCATTCGTCGAAAAATATTTCGCAAATTACCAATACAAGTGATTTCAATAAAAGTGATTTCCTGAAGATGCTTACAGAGGTTAGCGAAATATCGAATAAAAATTTTTCATTTTTTAATCCAGATCCAATAATTCTCTAAACCGAAATTTTGTACGAATTTTAGTTAAGCAATTGAGAGATATTGAGTTCACTTTAGGTTAAAACTTTTTACGTGAAAATACATTGGTTTTGTTTGCTCGGAATTTAAGGAGAAAATTTGGGTATATTTGAAAAACAGAATGGCGAATAATCGACTAACCGAATGAGTCCTTATATTCTATGTCATTAGCAATATAGGGTACGTTTGCTAGTTTCAATTGAATCCGTTTGAATTGAAATAATGAGTGAATATAGAGTATAATGTGGTTTTCTCTGACTAGACTAACTTCATTACTTAAAATTCCTCAAAAGCATAAAATTACCTTCAAAATTATTTCCTAGAAAAACCAGGTCTAAGAAATACAGGAATGATATTTTTAAAGTAGAGCAGAGTTCATGATTAAATATTAAATAAATTATGATTTTTAGGTATGACCAAGAAATAATATTTATGTAAATCACATAAAAAACAATGTTGTGTACGGAAACATAATGTTTTCCAAACGTTTTTGGTCATACATGCGCCAAAATGGAAATGTTCACTGTCGTATTCCTCACTTAGTTGTTGATGATTGCCAATTGTCTTCTCAGGTCGACGTTGCCGAGGAATTTGCAAATGAATTTACTCTAAGCAGTGTTTCGTCGGTATCCAACATTGATTATGAACCACTCAGCTCTCATGTGTCTAGTGATTTGATTTCAATTACTTAAGATGAAGTATTTGCCAAATTGATTCGGTTGTCGGGGTGTTCATATGCTAGTCCTGACGACATTCATCCCTTTCTTTTATGTATCTTGAGTGCCCACCTCTCTCGGCCCTTGGCAATACTTTAAACTCTGGCAAATTACCGCTCAACTGAAAACGTGCTATGGTAGTACCTGTTTATAAGAAAGGTGTGCGGAACTCAGCTAGTAACTACATGCCTATAAGTTTAACTAGCCATATAAGTAAAACTATTGAGCGTATACTTCACATAATGATAATGAGTCACTTGGTTGAGTCCGGACAGATTTGCTCTCGACAGCATGGTTTCAGAAAAGGAAGATCATGTCTGACGAATCTCCTGTGTTCTCGTGAGGCGTGGGTCGCAGAATTATTTCGAGGTAGCGCTATTTATACCCTGTTTCTTGATTTTACTAGAGCATTCGATCGCGTGCATCATTCTCAGTTGATACAAGCATTATTCGATCATGGCATTCCCCAGATGCTTGTAGCGTGGGTTGCTGATTTTCTGTCATCTAGGAGCTATATAGTACGGGTTGGTGATTGTTTTTCTTCTGAGCGTAGTGTAACTTCAGGGGTTCCTCAGGGGCCTGTGCTTTGTCCATTACTTTTTAACATTTTCATCAACTCTCTGCTAAGTAAACTGCAATGCCAATATCTTGCTTCGCAGATGACTTGAAAGTGTGGAGAACAATTAATTCTCCAAAGGATATAGAGTTTCTGCAAAGTGATATTGACAGGATATAAATTTGGAGAAGGCATACAGGAATACTATTGAACGTCTCAAAGTGTGTTCATCTTCGTTTCGGGTATAGTTATGTATCTGTCAGATATGCTATAGGATCTCAAATAATTAATTGTGTATCTCATGTACGAGGCCTTGGTATCATAACTCATTCTTCCTTAAAGTCTTGAATGGACACTGAACGTAAATGCACGTCCGCCAGAAGAATGCTGTACTTGATAAAAAACTGCTTCAAGTTTGTGTCACCCACATGTTTTAGAATTCAATTTAATGCACTTGTAAGACCACATATTGAGTTCCCGATACAAGCCAGTGTTCTAACGTCCAAAAAAAAGTTGAATGACTTAGAAAATATTCTTCGTCGTGGCAGCAAACTGTGTTCGAGTTGTTCTCATATGAGTTATCGCGACAGAGTTAAAACTTTGGGTATGATGACTGTGCACCAAATACTGTACATCCGAGATATGTTAGTAATGTGGCATATCGCCAACGATTCGGATGGATATCCTACCCATTCGGTGGTTATCAACGATAGACGATGCTACAGAGGTCATCCCTTGTTGTTAAGGATATCGTCACATGGTCGCAGTTCACGGTTGGATCGATTGTCTCATTGTTGTGCAAATGCTTGGAATCGACTACCATCGAGAATCGTGATGGCCACAGACGTTAAGACATTCAAGACTGATCTCATAAATTGGACGATTAATAGCGGGAATAATGAAGATTACCCATTTATTGATATTTTTATGTTGATTTTGGTGTATGTAATGATGTTTTCTTGTAATCGAGCGAAACGGCTTTATAGCCAATGTTTGCTTGTAATAATAATCAAGGAATGAAACAAACATGACTAAAAAATCGCAAAATACCCGTCCATAAAGACTAATAAGTAACATTTTATTAAATTAATCTTGTTATTTATATTATTAATATAGCTGAACACACTGTTTTTCAAGAGGCTGGAGTAATGAAGACACACAAATTGTATGTATGAGGCAAATAAGATGATATCCTTTTATAGTTTCAATTACAATAATCTATATTCAATGACAATGTCTGGGGTAGCAACTTGTTTACGCTCTCCCGGTCAACTAAACGCTGATTTGCGAAAACTGGCCGTATATATTGTCCATTTCGTCCCTTTCCCGAGATTGCACTTCTTCATGCCAGGATATACTCTATTAACAAGTGAGAACACTCAAATTTATAATAATAATACAAATTTATTTAATGTGGCAAATGCGTACAAGCTGTAGGCTTACAAGTCCACAAACAAAAATGAGAAAGTCAAGCAGTTAAATTGTTAAAATGGGATCGGATTTGTCGTTTGAAGCACTGCAGGGAAGTTGATTGGCGTATATGAATGGGCAGATGATTCCACGATAGAGGAGCAGCCACCAGGAAGGAGCGGAGTCCAAAGGAGGTAGAGTAGTTTGGGACATGTAAAAGAAGGGAATTACAGGAACGCAAGGAACAGTAAACAGGACGGGAATTATCAAGAAAAGGAAGGTTGAGAAATGAAGGGGTATGAAAAGTTACAAGGCGGAAAGCAACGATAAGAAGACGAATTTGAACACGACAATAAATTGTAGGCAAATCGAGAGAAGCAAGATGGTAGGATGTGTGATCAAAACGACGAAGACGGAGGAGAATTCGGACAGCTGCGTTGACGATGCGTTGTAGGGGAAGAAGAGTGGATTTAGGTGAGTTGGAAAATAGACTAAGACAATAATCGAGTCTAGAAAAAAGGAGAGATGATATGAGAGTCTTACAAGAAGGTAAATCGATCAATCTACGAACTTGACGGAGGTTGCGGAGTATCAAGGTAGATGAGCGTACTTTATCTCTAACGAAAGGTTTAAGTGAAAGTCGGTTGTCAAAATGGAAGCTTAGGAAAATGAGATTATCAACGATAGGAAGAATTGTAGAATTTAATGATACGGAGGGAGGTTCGAAGCCGAGGCGTCGTGGTAGGATCCACATAATTTTGGATTTATCAGGATTCAGAGAAAGGCGAAGGGAAGAAATATGATTGGAAATTGAGACAAGACAGTCGGAAGCAGAAACACTAAGATCGTGAATACGATAAACAGGTGCATGAGCATAGATGAGAATGTCATCAGCATATTGCATAACATGGAAGTTAAATTTATGAGAAATCGAAGACAAATCACCAAGAAGAAGAGAGAAAAGTATAGGGCCTAATACGGAGCCTTGCGGAACACCGGACGGAATGGACGAAGGATGGGAGAGAGAAGAGTTAGAATTTACGCGAAATGTACGGTTTGATAGATATGAAGAAAACCATGATACAGTGGGTAAAGAGAAGCCATAATCATGACGAAGGCGATGGAGAAGAATCGAGTGATCGACGATGTCAAAAGCAGACGATAGATCAAGAGAAACTATGACACTACATAATTTATGATCGCGCGATATGAGTAAGTCGTTATAAACTTTAAGACATGCAATTTCGGTAGAGTAATTAGAGCGAAAAGCGGCTTGGAACGGAGGAAATAAGTTAGAGGAATAGAGATATGTATTAACTTGCTTAAGAACGAGACGCTCAAGGAGTTTAGAGAGGGTTGGGAGAAGTGAGATTGGACGGTACGAAGATGGTAGTGAAGAGTCGAGAGATTGCTTTTTGATGATAGGACGAACAGTGGCGCATTTCCAGATGGAAGGAAATGTACGGCTACGGATGGACGAGTTGAACAATGTGGTTAGGAAGGGTGAGATAGAGGAGCAGATATTTTTAAGCAAGTGAGTTGGAATTGGGTCAGAAGGTGAGGTTTTATTAGGTAATGACAGCAGAACTGAAGAAACTTCATCAGACGAAACGGGAAGAAGGTGGAATAGTTCTGGGAGGGAAGTATTTAAAGATAAGAGTGGGTACAAGGGGGCTATGGGTAGTAGGGAAAGTAAATTAGATAGCTTAGTTTGTAGATAAGAAGAAAATTCATCAGGATTTATATTACAAGGGGTAGATGATCGTGAAAGAATTGAGTTTAAGATTTTCCAATGAGATTTCGAGTTGGAAGATGACTCGAGTTGATTTCGCCAAAAGAGAGTACGTTTAGTACGTATAAGAATGAGATGTGAACGGCCTAGAGAAAAATAGGAATCACGGAGATTTGGAGGGAGTGAGTTGGGTGAACGTTTAAGAAAGCGTTTATACATACGAAAAGAGTGACGGAGTCGACGCTTAGAAAGACTACAGTCAGAATCGAACCAGGGAGCATGGCGCAAGCGCTGGGAACGTCGAAGTTGACTAGGTAGAAGGTTATTGAGGATCGACGTAAGTTCAGAATCAAATAGAATGCAGAGATCATCGGGAGAGAGATAGTTAAGAGGAAGTGAAAAGAGTGAAGAATTGAGTAAGGCTGTGCAGAGAATAGGGATATCGAGAAGCTTCCAGGGTCGACTTGGTGTAGATAATGATAAAGGCGGAGAAGGAGGATGGGGACGAGTAAGAGTAAGAGTGACAAGGAAATGATCGGACAAACCAGGATCAGTAATTGACAAGGAGGTATAGTCATTGAAGCAGTTAGGAACAGCAATGATGTCGAGAGGACCGCCGAGAATATGAGTTAATAATAATACAAATTTATTTAATGTGGCAAATGCGTACAAGCTGTACGCTTACAAGTCCACAAGTTGGGCTTGTTGAAAGTAATTTATAGTTAAAATCAGAAAAAAGATTAGTTAAAGTGATAGAGTCAGAGTCAGACGGGCGATCAAGACGAATGTTAAAGTCACCGAGAACAAAAGAAGGAGTATAAAACAAGGAACAGTGAGACATAAGATCTGCAAGGTCGTTAAAGAAGATACGTGATGGGGCAACTGAACCTGGACGGTATACAATCACAAGTTCCAGAGGGAAAGGCGTTGATAATCTGCATATGAGTAATTCGAACGAGGTGTAACGGATGTTAACGTTGATTTTACGTAAAGACATTGGGTGACGAGCAATGGCAACAATACCGCCATGGTTAGACGCAGTAGATGTATGAGATGTAATTTGACGAGCTGATTCAACTAGAGAACAACCAGAGCGACATAGACGACGAATAGCAAGATTGTCGGAGTCAGTGTGCCAGGATTCGGTAATGCAGAGAATATCGATAGATAATTGATCGAAGATATCGAGAAGCATATCAGCTTTATGAAGAATGGAGCGAGTATTGAATAGACTAAGACGATAACTCAGCAAATTTTTCTACGATAAGTCAGCAAATATTTGACGCTAGAAATATGATGGCAGCATGTGATCCACGTAGTGGACGGTATCTTACAGTAGCTATAATCTTCAGAGGAAAAGTGCCAATGAAAGAGGTGGACGAACAAATGTTAAGCATTCAGAATAAATATGCATCCTATTTTGTTGAATGGATTCCGAATAATGTTAAGACAGCAGTTTGTGATATTTTGCCTATAAAAATATGAAGATGTGTGCCACGTTTACATAAAACACCCCCGCCATTCAACAACTATTTGAACGAATATCTGATCACTTTTGAGCCGTGAACTTTTTCAGACGTGAACATAGCTCAAAAAAATATCATAAATATTAAGATGCATCAATCGACGATAATATTAACGACGAGGAATAATACGACGATCAACCGAATGATTATTATCCTTTGATTTTATACTTTTTAACCATTTTTAAACTTTTTAACTTGCGTACTTTTAATAAACTATGTATTATTGGTTTAGTTAAAGGTAATTTTAATTTTAAATTTTTTAATTTTAAAATATTTTGTATGAGCCGTGTGTTGTCGTAGCTCAAATAAAATGCCCAAAAGTTAATATATTCAACAAAAAATTAAACAATAACGGGGAAAACGACAAATCGCAAATCAAAATCCAAATTGCCCGCTTTAAAAACTGCGATTTATTCACAGGAATTATATCGCTCTGTTATGACGTAAATTACCAGATTGATTAATTGATTGAAAATCTACTATAAAACATCAACCTTCATTTCAGTTAATTGAAAACTGAAATGAGATTACTTAAGATTCGGTAATCTTGAGATTACTGAATCTCAATTTTTTTAAAATCGACCGTGAGATTAAATCTACGTTGAGAATATTTCAAGTCCGTTGAAATTAAGAGTAATCTCAGACGCGACGATGGCTTAAATCCACGTTGAAATTAAGAGTAATCTTAGACTCAACGAGGTCCTGTAAATCCAAGTTACATGTTTTATCAAAAACCTATAGTCCTTCATTCTTTGAATATTACCTAGCCATCTTTAAAAAAGTTTTTTAATAGCAATTATCAAACTACTATTTAGCGGATTGTCAAACTTCAAACTATATTTTGCAAAAAAGGGAGCACACCGCCGAATGAATACAAAAGTTTAGATGATAGAGATATTGAACTCCCTAAATTATGATAAAATTAATCACTACCCTTCTTCTCGAAATTAGGATTGGCTGTCGTTTGCATAATGATGCTTTTTGTATACGGAAGAATTAAAGTAATATGTAAGTATAAAATGAACTAATTTATTTTAAAATTCTCGAATGTTATAATTAGCTTAATTAAATTATAAGAAAAGATCGGATACTTTTACCCCAAAAATTAAGCCCGATATTTCATCTATTTAACTATTATCAAGAAATTCGTAGAGTATAAAAAAAAGTATTGCTTATTAAAGTTATTACAGAACAGCTTAAATACACAACGAATTTCGCTGCTATATTTTTTGAAGAAAAATTATAACTGTTCTAACGAATTACAATTGCAACGTTTGGACTCATGTCTCAATTCCAATTGAGACAGATAATTGAAAATAGTGTCGTCAGTCGTATTCCGTAAATCCATGTGCAGATCGTATCTACTAACGGTTGTCGTGTAAAACGCCTGAGTAGCATAATTTTGAGTTGCATTTCTTTGAATTCTTACAAACTACGATTACTACGATCGCTACGATTACAACGTTTACAACGATTATATCGATTACAACGATTACTTCAACGATTAAAGAATTTAAAATTGTCTTGATTATATAAAGTTCTTACAATTTAAAACTCAAAATTGAAATTTAAATCAAATTCCATTGATACCGCAATAAACGAAATCTGTTGGTCGGATCCATTATTCAATAACGAATTTTCCGTTTGAAAAATTGATGGAAATTTGAATTCCAGTACAATATCACATTATATGACAAAAATATGACAAAGAAGACCAACAAGCAAGCGAAACACAACAATACAACAAAGTCGGTTAGGTACGCAGATAATGAAGTGGCATGTGACTCTCACGGCTGCACGATATGGACCAAAGTAAGCTTCCCCTCAGACAGTTCTCAAACAATGACGAGTCGCAATTTCTATTGTGGTTTCTGTGCAGCTCTTGCAATTGCAAATTTAAATAAGACTATTAACGATCTACGCTCACTAACCGAATACACTGATAAACCATTACGATCAGATATCCCTTATACATGTGAAGTATTCGAGCAAGCTACAGTACCTTCACTAGACAATGAAATCGCTCCGATCAACATAACGGCAACATCTGATACTTCAACATTCCGGAAATCTACCCCTACTCGAGTTTGGACACGAGGACATGCAAGATCGCGAATCGTAAAGGCAACAACCCTTGAAACTTCCTTATCTAACCTTAAATCCGATTTCCTGGATTCGTCAAATCTAGAGAATTCCATCATTTCTCACAAGGATACACAGAAACAAACATTCCATATCACTCAGAAAACACATCCAAGGCCGGAAACAAACACAGAAGCACCACATCACACAGCACTCCCAACTTTTTATTGTCCTCAAACAACCCATAGTCTATATAAAATGGATGGAACACTAAAACAAATGATAAATCATACCAAATCCACTGTAAACAACACTGATAACCCCAATATACCTATTCTATCTGAGCCTAAACGACATAAACGCCGAACATTCGATCGGGATAAATGTTTTATCATTGTAAATTTAAATGAATCACCGAGTCCAAACAGTCTCATCCGGATTAAACATGATGTTGATTCAGTAAAGCAAGTTCTTTCAACTGTTCTCCCAACAGAAATATCAGTCGAACAAAATAGACAGGTAATACACCTCTTTCGCATTGGGAAGAAACAAGATGGTACCAAACCAAGGCTTTTGAAAGTTGTTGTTGATAGCCCCGAGACTAGTAAGCAAATCATCAAGAATTCCTTTAAGTTAAGGGGCTCCAGTATCAGACTTCTACCTGACCTCAGCACTGAAGATAGAAACAGATTGAAATCGGCAAGGAAAGAGCTTCAACAAAGAATTCAAAACGGTGAAAAAAATCTAATTGTGAAAAATTTTCAAGTTGTGCGGCGAAGGGTAAATACGCGATTCAGCCTCGGAATCCGTCTAAGCGTTCCATCGACACTCTCCGCCGCACAGATTCGTGCATCCACCACGTAAACATCAATCCAATTTCAACACCAACAGAGACACCACACGACTGCCGTTACTCTCAAAATAATATTTCCATCATGTACTCTAACTGTTTAAGCATGTACAACAAATTTGACGAAATATTGTGTCTCGTTAATTCAATGAACACAAACATCATAGCATTGAGTGAAACCTGGCTTAACAACGATATATCTGATAATGAAATCTCAATCCCAGGCTACTTTGTTATACGATCGGATCGAACCGCCTCAAAAGGAGGTGGAGTTATATTATACGTCAAGCAACCGTTAACCATCATCGAGCACAGCATTGTATCAGATGATTCATACAACGAATATCTGTGGGCAACAGTATCTTCTCCTGATAGACAGAAACTAAAAATCGGTTTATTTTACCGATCTCCGCGCTCCGCAACTGAAAAGATTGGCATCTCTTTACGACATCACCTAACAAGCTTATCACCGATCATTATCCTAGGAGACTTCAATATGCCTCATGTCAATTGGGACCTATATACTTCGACACATGGTTGTGATGTTGAATCATCCAATCTCCTTGATACGTTCAACGATCTCAATCTAACCCAGCATATTCACGAACCCACTAGAAGGAGGAAGCAATCATCTGCCATTTTAGACCTCTGCTTATCACGAGGGGAACCCACAATTGATGAAATCTCTCTCAGCCCCCCTATTGGCCACAGTGATCATTGTGTCATTAGGCTGGCGCTTTCTGTCAGTCTCTTTAGAACAGCTCCCTCGGCAAAACGCGAATTGAATCCCTTCAAAGCGAATTTCGCAAGTATGACGCAAGCTATTCGAAACATTCAATGGCCTAATCCATATGAAATTGGCATAGATCAGTGCTGGGAAAATTTCAAATCTACTTTGATCAATGCTCTAAATTACTTCTCCCCTTTAAAACGTCAGCGCACATCCCACAAAACTCCCATTTGGTTTGACTCGCAGATTAAACAAATGATTAAGACAAGAGACAAAATTTACAAAAAAATTAAAGAACAGAATTGTTCTTGGATCGATTACAAGGAATTACGAAATCAAGTTACGGCACTCAAACGTCAGAAACGCAGGTGCTTCGTTTCCAATCTTTGTCGATCATCAAAAAGATATCCCAGTAAATTGTTTAAACATATCAGCTCATTAAAATCAACTACGTCTGAGATTAACTCTATATTTATGGAAACCGGTGAGCTCACATCTGATGACAAAGCAATTGCCAATATTTTCCTAGATCAATTCACGCTAGAGAGTCCTACCTGTCAGTATTGCCCCAGATTCTCCACAGCTCAATATCCGTGTTACGAATTTACTCCATTTGATAAATTTGAGGTTCTTAACGAACTTCTAAAGCTACCACGATCAATTGCGGCAGGACCAGACAATATTCCTCCAATTCTTCTTCGGGAACTTGCACCAGTAATATATGAACCTTTACACACCATATTCGATTTCTCCTTGTCAACAGGCTGTATACCATCAGATTGGAAATGTTCTATAATCCGACCTCTCTACAAAAAAGGCGACCGTAATCTAGCAAGCAACTATCGGCCCATAAGCCTTACCTGCGTTGCTTGTAAAGTGCTAGAGAAACTGCTTTTTAAACGAATCATCGGGCACCTAGAAGATAACCAAGTACTCTGCGACAACCAGCATGGTTTCCGCCCAGGAAGATCTACTGTCACAAACCTCATACTTGCGAGGAGTGATTGGACCAGATATGCCGAGGCTGGAGTTAGTGTTGATGTCTTGTTTTTCGACCTCAGCAAAGCATTTGATCGGATATACTATGATGTCCTCCTTATTACGCTGGAACAGTACGGCATCAGAGGAACCCTCCTTAATTGGATTAACTCCTTCCTTAGAAATCGGAAGATTACTGTATTGGCTAATAAACAAATGTCAAAAACAAGAAATCCTGGACGCGGTGTTCCTCAGGGATCGGTACTCAGTCCATTGCTCTTCATTATTTACATCAACGAGCTTACTACAGCTATTTCGAGTCCATGTGGTTTATATGCCGACGACTTGAAAATTTGGCGACTAATAATCGATAGCCGAGATCCAATGATACTCCAGAGAGACATTGATAATATTAAGGTATGGTGTAATCAACGGGGACTGGTATTAAACCCCGATAAGTCAAAACATATGCGTATCGGACATCTACACATCAATTCATCATATACCATTGACGGAAGAGAAATTGAAACAGTTCTCCAATTTCAAGACCTTGGAGTGATCGTAAATAGAAGCTTATCGACCATCCCACATACCAGTCACACAGTTGCTAAATGCCGTCGAATTTTAGGACTTATTAGAAGGACCATTGGCCAGCTTGACGCATCCAGTTTTAAGTTAATTTACAATGCTTATGTCTTATCTTTAATGAGATACGCTTCACCTGCCTGTCACCCTCAAACTACGACAGAGATGAACATGTACGAATCCATATTACGCAAGGCCACACATCTTGTACCCAGCCAACGCAAGCTCTCATTCATTTTTCGACTTCACGCACTTGGTGTGACCACAGTGAAGAAATCTTTAAAGTCATCTGATTTAATGTTTGTGTGGACAGCGCTTAATGTTCAAAAAGGGCAGAGGGAACATGTTTGTCGCAAACTGTTTGAACTTCGAAATTCAAACAGATTGAGGGGACATCACCTCACGTTAAAGACCCACTTCGTCCACGAAGAAGATTTAACACAATTGTCAACCGAACGTGGAAAAGCTGGAATAAGCTACCAAGTCAAGTGGTTTCGGCCTCCAGTATTTTGTCCTTCAAGAGAAATCTGAAGAATGTACTAACTTAAAACAATCGGATTTTCATTGATATATTTTTTTTAACCCTGTACCCAGCCTGTACGAGCTCTACGCTCTTTTGCTGCTGTTGTATTTAATAATAATAAGTCCTTAAATAATATTCTATTTAAGATAGAAAAATAAATATATTCCATATTATCGGTTTATATCGTTTAATTTTTTCGAAACGCAAAAGGAAATGAAAATAAAAATATTCAAAGTTAAAATTAATTAGCGATTCAACTATTTTTAGGTGTAGCTACTTTTGCTAATATTTAATTATTTTATTTACATCGAAAATATGTGATAGACAGCGATGACATGAAATTTACCTTATCGTGAGAGACTTAAAGTGATTGGCATATTTGACATGAAGGTGAGGTTAATGTTTATCGACTTGGTTTCAACGTGGAAATTATTGCACAAATTTGATGGATATCCTCGAAATATTATGGCGTGTCGTAATAATAGATCCAGGCGACATCATTCGATGACAATTTTTAAACAGCATACTGGGAAACTATCGCCTGTCACAAGATTGTCAAGACGTGTAGTTAACGTGTGGAATAGTCTTCCTGAATACGTTGTTGCCTCCACAACGCTGACTTTATTTAAGAAGCGATTGCGAATATGTCTGGAACAGATCGATAATATGGAGAAGCTATCGTATCCCTGATTTTCTTAACTCTATCAATTCTACATTTTGTTTAATTTTTATTTTATTTTTTCGTGAGCAGACTGAACAGCCATATAGGCTTTGTCTTGTATGTTATAATAATATAATAATAATAACTGTAGTGCCCTTTATTTCGTGGTTGTTCTAGCTTTCCCCTACTACAATCAGATTTATATAAAGTTAGTAGTTGGTGTTCATCACAGGCTTAATAATCAGTGTCGACATATGAGAATTGGTCAATCCCGATTACCTTCCGCTTCTTATCAATTCAGCTCAACAGTTATCGAATTAGAAAATCACTTTACTGATCTAGGTGTTGTTATCTTCTCAAATTTAAAATCTCGTATCCATTCTTCTGCGATTATTGCAAAATGCCGTAGAATTTTAGGATTTCTTTATTGAAACGTTGGACGACTTGAACCAAATGCTTTACGCATTGTATATTCGAGTATCTTGAAATCACATATGCTTTATGCATCTCACGCGACACACCCTCACATGAAATCAGAATTGAGTGAATTCAACAACATTTTGAGAAGAGCCACGCACTTGGTTCCGGTAACTCGCTTCATTCCTTATCCAGTTAGATTAGATACGTTGGGTATAAGATCTATTGAATGCGATCTGTTGATTGCAGATCTTACACTAGCTAATAAAAAACATCCGTGTAAGCAGCTGTTCTGTCTTCGTGAATCCTCAATGTTACGTGGACACGAGCTATGTTTGAAGCATCGCTCAAAGCATCGAACAAATTGTACGACAGTGATGGATCGTGTCTATAAACGATGGAATGGATTATCACCTGGTGTGATCAACAGCTCTTCTGCTGTGCAATTCAAAGAACGCCTGAAGCTTAACCTCGTGAACTCTCGATGTTTGTTTACGTTTTTTTTCTGTTTTTTTTTTGTTTTTTTTTATTTTTTTATTGTATGTGATGCTTCCGTAAGAGCTTCAGCTCCCTTGGAAGTCGACATATAATAATCAATCATCTATAACGATTATATCACAGAAAAAATGATTCCCGAGAGCATTATACTAAATATTCAATGAGATAGTGCTCATATCTTTTTTACAGTCAAATAAAATACGAGTTTTTATTTATTTTAATAATCGCAGTATTAAATAAAAGTATCGCTTAGCAAAATTCATATGAAAATTATATCAAATTTTAATTGAAAATAAAATTAAGCCTGTATAGGGTATCCCTACCACAAACACCCAGGCATTTTCAATAAATAAGATGCGAAAGCCACAAAACGCACATCCAACTAAAAATGCGAATCATCCGGTTTTTTTATTAGCTAGTCGCTTCAGCTCGAATATGGTTTAATCTCGAACATTGCCAAATATAGCTCTATTAACTTTAAGATGATCATTTCATTTAAATAAGCTCACAAATATAAATCCACACATAAATTGGACTTATGAAGTCTAAAGTGCATATGCAGAATCCATAACGTGATATTTACGAGGGACGTGGTATAATCAGTATTTCAATGGCGTTTAAATCTATTACATGTAAGGCATCCCTACACATAATAAAAATATACACCTTATAATATCAATTTGAAATTCTAAGCTGCTAACAATTAACTATTTACATTACTTACATTCCAGATTTCAGTTCCGCGAGCGAAGCGAGCAAAAAATATTGTCCACCAAGATTGTAAAACAATCAAACTACAATCTTCGACGACAACCAACGACAACCTTCGACGACAACTAACGACAACCATCCGCTTGACAATTATCGACAACCATCGACAACCATCGACGACATCCGCTCGCTACTTACAACAAACGACTTGCAGACTAACGGAGTTTAAACATTCTTGATTATAACTAACTAATTAACATTTTATTATGGCAAAGAGAAAGCTAACTAAAAATGTCGGCCAGCAACTCAAGTCCGTCAAGGAAGCTTACATCGAAAAGCAAATTGGATGCGACAACAAGAACTGCAATGTTTGGACTCACGTTGCCATTCCTTTCACTGACGAGGACAACGTTTTAAATCGGAATTACCTCTGCGGCTTTTGTTGCGCTGCCCGCGTAGGTAAGCTAATGAAGAATGACCACTCAAACGGTGGAGACGTTCTGAACGCTAACAAAACAGATCTGTGCTTAATAAATAAACTTGATATCTCTCAGTCGACTCAGACCGCGGTTATACATGGAACATCAACAAACGACAACATATCTTCCAATCTATCGTCGTCATCCGTTTGCTTACTAACTCCTTCGTCATCTATGAAACCCGTTCTTGAAACTTCTCTCACACACACTCCTCCTTTAACAACGGATAAAACTTCCCATAATCTTCATCTTCCTAACAATGCAAACAGTAAAGGCCTTCATCTCGTACCTCATTTTTCCTATTCATCCCCACATCTAGATTCATCTCATACTTCTTTCTTCTCTTCACGTACTCCTTACTCTACCTCAACCGTATCACTTCTCAATAATTTACATCCTTCTGTCAAAATTATCTCCAGTAACATCTCCGTTCAACCTATTCAACAATCCACTTCTGTCACACATGCTCCAACCGTATCACCTATCAATAATTTACATCCTTCCGTCAAAATCATATCCAGTAACATCTCCGATCAACCGATTCAACACTCCACTCCTGTCACATATGCTCCAAACTATCTTAAATCTTCACTTAGCACCCCTGTCATTCCCACGTTTATCTGCTCTTCTGCCTCTACTGCTACCAGGTCTTTCCGTCCACCACTACGTAATCGTTTTCCTTCGCGCGATCGATGCATTATCATATCTAATTTAAAGGTTTCCGAATCTGCTTCTCCTCAATGTCGCCTCGATGATGATGTATCTGCTTTCAGGTCTATCCTAGCAACCATTCTACCAGATAATAATCCATCCCTCTTCAATAATATCGCTCCTGTATCTTTGATCCGTTTAAACAAATCCACTAAATCCAATCATCTCAGTCCTCCACTCCTAAAAATTGTTTTCCGACATAGTTCACATGCATCCTTGGTACTTTCCCAACGTTTTAAACTTCTTACCACTTCGTCTACTTGTCGTATCTTTCCTGACCGCTCCCCTTCTGATATTGCCCAGCTCAATTTAGCTCGCATTGAGAAACATCGACGTGAAACAAACGGCGAGTCATCCTTTTCTATAAGTCAAATCAATGGAAATTTTCACGTTGTACACACAAGGCCAAAAATTCGATGGCGTCCCATATCTCCCCCTTGTCTTCTTCGCTAGTCGATCTCGCTCCTAAGCATACTTTTCGTCTTAGTCTATTCAACACTCGCTCCATTCTTCATAAAGCTGATATGCTCCTCGATATCTTCGATCAATTATCTATCGATATTCTCTGCATTACCGAATCCTGGCATTGTGACTCCGACGATCTTGCTATTCGTCATCTATGTCGCTGTGGTTGTTCTTTAGTTGAACCAGCTCGTCCAATTGCCTCTCATACATCTACTGATTTTAACCATGGCGGTATAGTTGCCATTGCTCGTCACCCAATGTCTTTACGTAAAATTAACGTTAACATCCGTTACACCTCGTTCGAATTACTCATATGCAGATTATCAACTCCTTTCCCTCTGGAACTTGTGATTGTATACCGTCCAGGTTCAGTTGCCCCATCACGTATCTTCTTTAACGACCTTGCAGATCTTATGTCTCACTGTTCCTTGTCTTATACTCCTTCTTTTGTTCTCGGTGACTTTAACATTCGTCTTGATCGCCCGGCTGACTCTGACTCTATCACTTTAACTAATCTTTTTCTGATTTTAACTATAAATTACTATCAACAAGCCCAACTCATATTCTCGGCGGTGCTCTCGCCATCATTGCTGTCCCTATCTGCTTCAATGACTATACTTCCTTGTCAATTACTGATCCCGGTTTGTCCGATCATTTCCTTGTCACTCTTACTCTTACTCGTCCCCATCCTCCGTCTCCGCCTCCACCAATATCCACACCAAGTCGACCCTGGAAACTTCTCGATATCCCTATTCTCTGCACAGCCTTACTCAATTCTTCACTCTTTTCACTTCCTCTTAACTATCTCTCTCCCGATGATCTATGCATTCTGTTTGATTCTGAACTTATGTCTATTATCAATAAACTTATGCCTAGTCGACTCCGACGCTCTCAGCGCTTGCGCCATGCTCCCTGGTTCGATTCTGACTGTAGTCTTTCTAAGCGTCGACTCCGTCACTCTTTCCGTGTGTATAATCGCTTTCTTAAACGTTCTCCCAACTCACTCCCTCCAAATCTCCGTGATTCCTACTTTTCTCTACGCCGTTCACATCTTATTCTTATACGTACTAAACGTACTATCTTTTGGCGAAATCAACTCGAGTCATCTTCCAACTCTAAATCTCATTGGAAAATCTTAAACTCAATTCTTTCACGATCATCTACTTCTTGTAATATAAATCCTGATGAATTCTCTTCTTATCTACAAACTAAGCTATCTAATTTACTTTCCCTACTACCCGTAGCCCCCTTGTACCCACTCTTCTCTTTAAATACTTTCCTCCCAGAACTATTCCACCTTCTTCCCGTTTCGTCTGATGAAGTTTCTTCAGTTCTGCTGTCATTACCTAATAAAACCTCACCTTCTGACCCAATTCCAACTCACTTGCTTAAAAATATCTGCTCCTCTATCTCACCCTTCCTAACCACATTGTTCAACTCGTCCATCCGTAGCCGTACATTTCCTTCCATCTGGAAATGCGCCACTGTTCGTCCTCTCATCAAAAAGCAATCTCTCGACTCCTCACTACCATCTTCGTACCGTCCAATCTCACTTCTCCCAACCCTCTCTAAACTCCTTGAGCGTCTCGTTCTCAAGCAAGTTAATACATATCTCTTTTCCTCTAACTTGTTTCCTCCCTTCCAAGCCGCTTTTCGCTCTAATCACTCTACTGAAATTGCCTGTCTTAAAGTTTATAATGACTTACTCATATCGCGCGATCATAAATTATGTAGTGTCATAGTTTCTCTTGATCTATCGTCTGCTTTTGACATCGTCGATCACTCGATCCTTCTACATCGCCTTCGTCATGATTATGGCTTCTCTTTACCCACTGTATCATAGTTTTCTTCATATCTGTCAAACCGTACATTTCGCGTCTATTCTAACTCTTCTCTCTCCCATCCTTCATCCATCTTGACCGGTGTTCCACAAGGCTCCGTATTAGGCCCTATGCTTTTCTATCTTCTTCTCGGTGACTGGTCTTCGATTTCTCATAAATTTAACTTCCATGTTATGCAATATGCTGATGACATTCTCATCTATGCTCACGCACCTGTTTATCGTATTTGTGATCTTAGTGTTTCTGTTTCCAGCTGTCTTGTCTCAATTTCCAACCATTTTTCTTCCCTTCGCATTTCTCTAAATCCTGATAAATCTAAAATTATGTGGATCCTACCTCGAAGCTTCGGCGTAGAACCTCCTTCCGTATCACTAAATTCTACAATTCTTCCTATCGTTGATAATCTCGTTTTCCTAGGCTTTCATTTTGACAACCGACTTTCACTTAAACCTTTCGTTAGAGATAAAGTACGCTCATCTACATTGATACTCCGCAACCTCCGTCAAGTTCGTAGATTGATCGATTTCCCTTCTTGTATGACTCTCATATCATCTCTCCTATTTTCTAGACTCGATCATTGTCTTAGTCTATTTTCCAACTCACCTAAATCCACTCTTATTCCTTTACAACGCATCATCAACGCTGCTGTCCGAATTCTCTTCCGTCTTCGTCGTTTTGATCATACATCCTACCATCTTGCTTCTCTCGATTTGCTAACAATTTATTGTCGTGTTCAAATTCGTCTTCTTATCGTTGCATTTCCGCCTTGTAACTTTTCATACCCCTTCATTTCTCAATCTTCCTTTTCTTGATAATTCTCGTCCTGTTTACTGTTCCTTGCATTCCTGTAATTCCCTTCTTTTACATGTCCCAAACTACTCTACCTCCTTTGGACTCCGCTCCTTCATTGTGGCTGCTCCTCTATCGTGGAACCATCTGCCCATTCATATACGCCAATCAACTTCCTTGCCGTGCTTCAAACGACAAATCCGATCCCATTTAAACAATTTATCTGCTTGACTTTTTCATTTTTGTTTGTGGACTTGTAAGCGTACAGCTTGTAAGCATTTGCCACATTAAATAAATTTGTAAATTTGTATTATTAGGTGGCAGTGATTATAATGTACATCTCAGCCGTATTGGAATGTTGTCGGTACGTGATAGGTTCATAGCTTTCGAAATGCTTTGTCTGTGGCATATGTCGAATAGTGCGGTGGGTTATCTCTTCGATGTAATCACTAGTCAGGTAGGTTGCGAGAATAGACGGAAACTTCAAGAGGCAAAAATGGAACTACATCGTATAGTTGCATCTAGCGAAATTGATTTAACCATTATAGATTTTCAGATAGTGCGGCGCATTGTGTCGAGACGATTTACACTTTACCGTCAAACAGCATTACAGTTGGATATAGATGTTCGCACACTTTGTGCCCTTCATCTGACCAACTTGCTTGATAAACGATCACCTGTTTGAATTCTTTAAGCAAGGTGGTTCGCATACTTCTCCATCGACTACACAAATATACAAAGCCTACTGTATAAAACCAACGAACTGTTTGACTCAGCTGACACCAACAAGGCTGATATTATTGTCCTTACAGAAACTTGGGTTAATCCTTATATATGTGATGCCGAAATCTCTATTAAGGATTTTATCTTAACTTGTGTCGATCTACTCAACCGTAGAGATGGCGGTGTTTTAATTTATATAAGAACTTTCCGCATTTGTTCAAGTTATATGATTCTTCTGATGAAAACAGCTTAAGTGCATTCCCATGGGCACTTATATGCTTTCTCGACTGTATATTTCTTCGATACAGTATCTTCTATCGCTCTTCTTGTTCACCCACATCGCTAATAAGCAAATCAATCGATTAACATTTCCGGAACCTCCAATAACATCATCGCCTTATGCGATTTTAACATGCCCTTTGATGATTGGGAATCATACTGTCCGCTGTCGGGTTGCGATGCAGAATCCCTCTAAATTATGAATTCCATTAATAATTTAAACCATTGTCAGCACATAAACACATCCACTTGTTTCATAGGATCTGCCTTATCCTTATTAGATATCTGTTTTTGTTCCTACCCCCAGATTGTACATAATTTCCATCTACTACCACCAATTAGCAAGAGCGATCATCAGGTTATTTTGATTACCCTATCGCTAGCAAAACTACCACATGAAAAAGTTCCTCCAGAAATTAATTATGCTAAAGCTGACAACATAGCCATGCCCCATATTCTGCTGAATGTTAGCTGGCTCAACCCTGATGTTTGTGGTATTGAAGCAAGGTGGAATCACTTTAGTGATACTATCTTAGAGCTGTTATAATTATCATCTATCAAATATAAAAAGAATAATAAAACTCCGGTGTGATTCAACATTGAGTATAAAATCATGATACGTATTAGAAATCGCTCATTCGTCGATTATAGAAATGGCCGATTAGATTTTGCGTATTACAGAGCCATACGTAATAAGTATAACTCTCATGAAACGTAAAAAGTCAGCTTTTATCATATCTATGTCGTGTTGTTGTTCTTTTTGGATTTATCTGCTCTGTCAGCTCTCCTCCTTCTGAAGTTACCAGTCTGATCATCAACAACGACTAGCTTTATTTCGATATAAAGGAAATAACGAATTTTTCTACAAGTTTTGTAACCACCAGACGATTTTCCACCTCAACTTTCAGCTAATATAGTTCAGTTTAACGGAACACCCGAAACCATTGGCACAATTTATTTCGATATAAACGATATACTGTTTGAATTAAATAGACTACCTCGTCTTACGTCTTCGGGTCCTGACGGTATCCATACCATACTATTTCGTGAGTTAGCGACTGCTGTTGCCAAAACTATTTTGCTTATATTTCAACACTTAATGGTATTCAGTACTATTCCCTCTGACTAGAAATTTATTATCAGAACACTATTAAGAACTTTCCTCAATTTACAGACCAATAAGTCTTACATGCATATCCTGTAAAGTGATAGAGCGCGTGGTTACGCGGTCTCTATAACATCACCTTGAACGTAATAGCATTCTCTGCAACAACCAACACGGATTCAGACAGGGTCGTTCTATTTTAACAAATCTAATTACTGTTCGTAATAGTTGGACTGCCGCAAAGCAGGCAAACATAAATATTAATGTCCTTTTCTTCGATTTGTCAAAGGCGTTCGATAGAGTAGTTCACATTATTATTCTTGACAATCTAATGAAATGTGGTGTTAGTTGTTCACTTCTCGAGTGGATCCGATCATTCCTCACTGACTGTACCACTGCTGTAAAAATCGGTGAATATATGTCGACATGGGCTCCATTTTCAAAAGGAGTCCCTCAAGGCTCCGTTCTAACTCCCTTGTTGTTTAATGTTTGTATAAACGATTTTCCTAGTGCATTATCTAGTAGCCACTCAATTCTCTACACAGATGACTTGAATATGGGGATGACAGTTGACGACATAACAGACACTGACCTTTTATAAAACGACGTAAATCGAATAAATGATTGCTGATGTTGTAAATGCTTGCTGCTTAATCCAAATGTATGCATATTTACCTTGGATCAGCTAAACATGTTCCTTCATACTCTATAGACGGTGTAATCATCAAAACTGTATCAAAAACGACCGATTTCGGCATCATTTTATCTAATGACCTCAAATCACGTGGTCGCATTATTTACACGTAAATCACGTGCCTTCGCCTTCTAGGTATGCTGCGTAGATCCATCGGTACTTTTGACGCTAAATGCTTTCGCCTTATTTTCAATACAGTTATATGCAGTCACATACTTACGCCTCTACAGTGACATACTTCCAACTTAGAGGTGAATTGGACCTATGTGAGCGAGTTCTGAGGAACGCTACTTATCTTGTACCTCGTTATGGAATATTATATATCTTGATATACTCAAAATCTTAGGGGACAATCAGTAGAATTTTGGCTAAGAGAAGCTGATTTGGTGTTTGCTGGCGGTCTATGTCCTATTCAAAGTACCCTTCTCGACATATTTTTACCTTAATTTATATGTTCTTCGAGTCATCATCTTTAATTGAAACGTAGAATACATCCAAATACTATTTGCGCTATGATCGGTGACAGAATCAACGAAACGTGGAACAGTTTGCCTGCATATGTCGTCTGCGCAACAACGACAAAAACTTTCAATAAACGAATCAGGACACATTTTAAGTGATTTCCTGTTTTGCTTTATCTTTTTTCTTTATTAATTTTTCTGTTTCCGACTTCACAATAAATGCTCTTATCTAGTTCATAATAATATATATAATCATATTCCGGGGTATAGAATTATTAGAGCTGGATCAATGAAAAGAGGAAAATTTTATTTGATATTCCGCTAACTTCTGTTAACATCTTCAGAAAAGTAATTTTATATACTGTGTACTGTAGTTTATAATTGTACGTAAATAAATAATTGTACGTTAATACCTTAATTTTCTGAAGGTAATTTTCTTAAGATGCTAGCAGTGGTTAGCGAAATATCAATAAAAAATTTCTTCTTTTCTTTGATCCAGCTCCAATAATTCTTTATCAATAATGGATCATTATCAACTATTTAAAATTTTTGAAAAATTTCGGGTTATCGTCTACTTCGAAGCGATAGAAAGTCAAATAAACGTGGTGGAAGGGTTGCCGTATATGTTTGAGATACCTTTTAAATTTCTGGCGTTTTTTATGTATGTGATCCTAATAGTTCCTTTGAGAGTATCAAGATACGCCTTCGATCGCATCCTTTCGTCTCTTAAAAATCGATTTTACCTTACCCCGTACTGCATTTGAATTTCTCCTTTCTAAATCTTCATTTCCTTTTCCTATTCAACTTGCAATCATATTTCGCCCAGGTTCATCTCCACCGTCTTGCCTATTTTTCAATGAACTCACCGATTTACTATCAAATTGTTCACTTTCCTATTAACCTTTAATTGTCTTTGTGATTTTAAGATCCGTCTAGATCGCCTTTCTGATTCAGATTCAGTAAAACTTGTAACTCATCTGTTCGAATTTAGCCTTAATTTAACAACAAACCTCCCAACCCATTTTCTAAATGGCGCTCTTGATAGTATCGCTTTTTCCAACAGTATCATTGCATACGTTTCCTCTACAATCTCAGATCCTGGCTTTTTCGATCATTTTCTCATAACTGTTAATATCACTATCCGCTCATTCCTGTTCGCACCTCTCCTACTTTAAGTCGACCATAGCAACTTATCAACCTTACACTCTTGCGTTTCGCTATCCTTGACTCTCTTCCCTTCTCGCATTCTGTCTAAGGTTCTCATCCCTATGATCAATACATCTTCGCCTGCCGACCTTACCCCTACCTATGTACTTAAATCTATTTAATAAATCATATCACCGTTCCCCACTACCCTTTTCAATTGTTGTATTTGTAGTTGCCTTTATCCAGAGAACGGAAAAGAGCCATCGTTCGTCTTATTCTAAAGGAGCCGCCCATCGATTTTTTACTTCAATCTTTACACCTCCCGATTTATCTCATTCTGGCTTAATCTAAACTCGTTGAGCGTCTTGTGTTATAAATAAGTCAATCTATACCCTGTTTCCTCAAATTTATACCCCATTTTCAATCTGACTTCCGTTCTAATCACTCTACTAAACTTGTTTGTCTAAAAGTTTTCAGTGATCTACTTGAAGCCCGCAATATGAAGCTATGCAGTGTAGTAATCTCTCTTGACATGTATTCTGCTTTTATTATTGTTGATTATTATGTTCTACTATTTCGGCTTCGTCACAATTATGGTTTCTCAGTTCATACTGTAGCCTGGTTCACATATTATCTCTCTAAACGCTCTTTTTGTGCTCACTCAAACTCCTCTTCATCTATATCTTCATCCATCTTAAACGGTGCTATACAAGGCTCCGTTTTATGTTCTCTTCTTTTCTCCATTCTTCTCGTCGACTTGTCTTATATAACAAGTGACTATAACTTTCATCTGATGCAGTATGCCGATGATATCCTCCTCTACTACCAAGCGCATCATTTCTGTATCTACGATCTCGCTATTTCTGCTACAAATTGTGTTATGTATATCTCCAACCATATTTCCTCCTTTTGCCTAGCTCTTGATCCTATTATTTTTTCTCAAATATTTTGTTCATGACAAAGTTCGCACTTTTTTCTTTTATCTTTTTTCTTCGTGACCTCCCTCGGATTCGTAACCTGATCGACTTCTGCTCTTGTATTATTCTTATATCGTCTCTCCTATTTCCCAGAATTGATTATTGCCGTAGCTTATTTGCCAACTCTTCCAATTCTGCGCTTCTACCTCTTCAACGTATCATAAACTCTTCTACTCGTCTACTTTTGCGTCTTAGACGCTTCGACCATATCTCCCATAAACTTTCCGTCTTATCTTGACCCGCACTTCACCTTTGTATTGAATCTCGTTCGCGTATTGTTACCTTTCGACTTCTATTTTATCACTCACCACCCTACTTACACATTGATTATCTTGATGATTCGCGTTCTGCACTCTTGGCTCTGCGATCAAGTAATTATCCATTTCTCCACGTCTGCCCGCACTCAATCAACTATGATCTCCGCTATTTTATCGTAGCTGCTCCACTGGTTTAGAATTCTTTGCACCATACGTCCGTTATTCCTCGTTGCTTCCACTCTTCAAACAACGTTTACGTTCCTGCACTATCGCTCTTCCTTTACAATAAATCAAGAAATCAATTTTCTCAACATATTATCCAACTCACAATTCTATCATACATCTTCAACGAACTACTTACATTTTCCCACTACGCCTTGTCTGGTCGTTCTGCAACAATTTAGCATCCAATTTACTATTTATATTGTACCATAGTTTTATATCATCGGTAAAGCCTAAGTATGGGTTTTTAATATGTAATAATAAGTCATTTGGAAATGCGATAAAAAGAAGAGGATCCAATACAGTATCCTAAGTTCCTCCGCAATTTACATATCTGATAGTGGAAACGTGGCTTTCAACTCTAACTCTGTAGAAAAGTCGACTAAGAAATTCTTTAACCCAATTGCAGATGGTACAAAGAACACCATAGTGAGATAACAATTTAATTAGATAATGAGTGCGGAACTCTATCGAATGCCTTTGAAAAATCTCAGAAAATAACTTCGACGTATTTACCTGAGCTAGTCGCCTCAGTCCACAATTCACGGGCTGACAACAGGTTAGTAAGACATGACCGCTTGGAACGAAACCGTGCTGTGAATTTGTAATAATCCTGTGTTCATCTAAATGATGCAAAATTATACTGGCAATCAATCTATCCTGAACTTTATCTATTGAACTTGAGGCTCATAGGTCTATAGTCCGCGCAAGATGACGGTGTCGATTTATTGGGAATTTGGACACTAATTGCAGATTTCCACGAATTAGGAACACAGGAGTTGGAAATACTGTATTGAAAGAGCTTGGTGAGAAATGTAGCCAGATATGAAGATACAGTTTTAGAATGAATGGAGAATGTAATCGGGGCCTGTTGAACTATAGGGATTAAGATTTTTAAGCGTCTCAACTTAACTGGAATAGATATTAGAAGCTGTTTACCGTTATGTAATAGCTCCTAATTTCCAAATAATAGCAGTTTTCACATAATCATTATATTGAAGAGAAAATCCCGAAGCCAGAGCTTCAACAATTTCAACTTTATTACTCAATGCATTATTCACCGTATTAATAGAATTGCTAAGAGAAGTAATAGTTCTATTGCGGCGCACATCATGCATTGATCGATCGCCATGACAGAGTTGCCTTTTTCAATAAGTTGTGACTTCTCTGATTGTGAAATAGTAAATCAATACAAAGATCAGCTCAGAAAAGCAAACTTTAATATTGTAAATGCTATTTTATAAATTTTATCTATAAATGCGTATCCAATTTTAATTCTTATTGATAAAAATATTTTTGATCAAAGCCTTAATTGTTCAAATACTTTGATATTAACAATAAATGCCTTTATTCGTTGGCTAGCTATCTATGTTTGGCGAGCAATAAAATATAAAATTCAGTCATTACAATATATTCAAACGATTGATGAAAAAATGAAAAAACACTAAATAAAATTAAGTCAATTAAATTCGTACAATTAAACATAAAGAGAAAAAGGAGAAGGAGAAGAAAGAAAAAACACTGACTACTGGGACATGGATCAACGGATCATTTCCCTTATTTATTTTCATTCAATATTCTGATGCAGGACGGAACAAAGCTCTTGTAATAAATTTCGGTGCGAATATGTGGCTTACTATACAACTCGACGTTAAAAAAAGTATTGATTATTAAAGTTCTTACAATTTTAAGATTTGGTACTAACACGTTTCTTGTAAAGAATGTACATTTACACTACTCACAGATGTACCTAATCTATATATCTATATATCTGTATATCTATATTGGAACAATATTTCTATATTGGAAGAAAATCGCATAAATACACAATAACCATATACAATTACAAAACTCTTACAAAACTCTTACAAAACTCTTACAATTATTATACAATAATAATCTACAAAATTTGGGACAAGTTTAAACCAAAATTCAAGCAGTCATCCCGAGATACAAGGGCTCTGACTAGTGTGCATATTTTTTGGTTTCTAATAAACATACAATTCAGTTCAGCAATCTGAACTGTAATGATCAAAATGGGGAAACGGAGGAAAACGACAAAATCGACTGTGAATGATAATGGATCCCAGCATTATGTAGAGTGTTCCATGGCCGATTGCCCTGTGTGGACTACTGTTTGGCTACCTATTCGTCTTCCTTCAAATTTTCTTGATAGAGATTTTCTATGCGGATTTTGTTCAGCATCTTTTCGTAAAGATTTGATAGTTTCAAAGAATGATCAATCGTCTATCAGCCATGACAATTCAAATAGTATCGTTTGTGACAAAGATGTTAATAAAATACAATTCGAACGAAAATGTGGCAAACATCGAAAAGAACAATTATTATCATCAAATAAAGAAAGCGCTCGATTTACAGACAATTCTCAAACATTGCAAGAGCAACATGTTGCCACAGACTTCCTGCGAATCGAAAATGAATCATTGAATCGAACATCCAACTCATTAATCGATGAAGCATCACCGATTATCGAAAATAACAGTTTAGACAATGACAATCTTATCAATAACGGAAATTTGGATAGTGGAAACCTACAACGATCGCACAGTAAATCCGATATCAATTCAAGCTTCTCTGCACCTCTTACTAATCCAGATGTATTTACTGATCCAATCAATGCTTATTCACCTAAGCGCTCTACATATGTTAACATTCCGGGTCAGTCAGATGAAGTGTCTCTTAATCACAAAGATTCTAATCAATTCGAGTCATTGGCAAGTGTTATACCTGATACATGCCAAATAACTGGAGTCATTGATAGATCTTCACATAATCTTGATGGAAAATCAGTGATTTCCTCTGAGCAGCACTTTTCCCGCGTACGCAAATATCATGATCATTCTCGCGCTATCGTTTTCACTAATATACCTGAATCTATCTCGGTCAACATACAACATAGATTAGATGACGACTTATCCAAAGTTCGTGCGATACTATCAACCATTTTGGTAGCGTCACCGAAAGAGGTAACGTCCAAAATTAAACTATTAGCTTTGTTTCGAATTGGTAAAAAGCAGAATAATCATCCTGGATTATTAAAAGCAATTTTTACCGACGCAGCGGCTGCCAAAACTATTCTGAGCAACTCCTATTATCTTAAAGGTTCTCCCGTTAGATTACTAAATGATCTTGACAAGTATGAACGTGAACGTCTTCGAGAGGTTAGACAATTATTGAGATCGCGCTTAGATGCAGGAGAAACAAACTTAAGAATTCGGAATTTTCAAATTGTGCGACGAGGGACTCGCTTGAATTGGACTCCGCTGTTTGTGGATTAGATTTAGCTCCTCTCGTCGCTTCTAGCTTATCCAACATACCCATTACAAATGCATGTGATTACTTAGATGACATTGTTTATTATCAATCACCGTTGTGGTCTGCTCTGGCGAAATCCAATAGTGCTAACAGTAAGGGAAATAACACATGTGCTTCAATAGGCTATAGTTCTGTGATCTTGTATACTAACGCACGCAGTCTTCTTAATAAAATTCACGAATTGAAGCAACGTATTCAATATTCCCAGCCCTTGTTAATAGCAATAACAGAAAGCTGGCTTAACTCCGATATATCTGATCACGAGATTGAAATAGCTAATTATTCTTCTTATCGTGTCGATAGGACCGGAAAGAGAGGAGGTGGGGTAATTTTATATTTACATAATAGTGTAGCGTTTATGACCTTAAGTGCCAAGTCTGAAGGTGGTACAGAAACACTATGGGGCAATATATTACTGTCCGGTCATGTGTTAGTTACTATTGGTCTTATATATCGTAGTCCAAGAATGGATGTTTGTTCCATAGTTGATACATTATTAAAGTTTGGATCCCGTAGTAATGTGGTAGTAGTGGGTGATCTAAATATGCCTTCTATAGACTGGACTAACTACATATGCTTGAATAACGATAATTATTCATCAGCATTCCTTGATACTATCAATTTTCTTAATCTAACGCAACATGTCTCAATGTTTACTCGTTCCTCTGGAGACCATCAATCTTTGCTTGATATTTGTCTTACTTCCGATAAATATTTGATCACCGGTATAACATATTTGGATCCCTTAGGCAGCTCTGATCATTCTGTTATTCGCTTTAATACAAACTTATCTAATATATTGTCACAACCTGAGTCTTCATGTATGTCAGTACAATGTTTCAAAACCAATTACAGTTTAGTACGTCAATCCCTTCTCGGTACAAATTGGTATGATCCATTGATTTTTGGAGTTGAATCATCTTGGCAACAATTTGAAACTCTAATGATATCGCTCCTTCTACGTTTCTCACCTCGTAAGGTAGCAACTGCCCGTGCACGCACAAATCCTTGGTTTGATAAGGAGCTTCAAGATGCATTGAGATCCAAGAAGCAAAAATTCGTAAGGTATAGGAATGGAGAAACTGATTATAGGTCATTTAAAAAGTGTCGGAATCATTTCACATATCTCAAGAGACTTAAAAAGCGGCAATTTGAACAAGTACTGATAGGAAAGTCAGCCAACAATCCTAACATATTATTTAAATATGCAAATTTTAAAAGTAATGTTCGATCTTCTAGCTCTATCATTGGAAACAATGGACGCATTCTAGTAGATCATTTCGATATTGCTAATGCATTTGGTCGTAAATTTCTCGTATCAGCTACTACTTCTCCTTGTATAGAAATTACTCGTATTAATCCGTCAATTTTTGATATTCTTCACTTGTTCACAGTTCAAGATGTTATGAAAGAGTTTAAACGACTGAAACCGTCGGGCTCGATTTGCCCAGATTTACTTCCCTCAATATACCTGAAGAATCTTCATGATGTCATTGCTGCGCCTTTATATAGGATATTTATAGCATCATTATATTACGGTATAGTCCCGAATGCATGGAAACGCTCTATAATTAAGCCGCTTCATAAGAAAGGTGATCGATCATGTGTAGATAACTACCGACCGGTTAGTTTAACCTCTGTATCGTGTCGTGTATTAGAGAGATTACTTTATCGGATAATCAGTAGCTACCTAGAATCATACAGGTTACTTTCTACTAATCAGCACGGATTCCGTAAAAACTGTTCCACAGTAACCAACCTTTTATTGGCACAGGAAAGTTGGGGTTCCATAGTGGATGAGGGGTATGCTGTCGATGTCATATTTTTTGACTTCTCCAAAGCATTTGATCATGTACCCCATGACAAGTTGATTATGAAGATAAGTGCATTAAAAATCAATCCAATTATCATTCGTTGGATATGCAACTTTCTTTCTGGTCGCACATACCAGGTCGCCATTAACGGTACCCTTTCCGAGCATTATCCAGTTAATGCCGGTGTCCCGCAAGGGTCTGTATTGGGTCCTTTGCTGTTTTGTATTTTCATCAACGATCTACCCAGTGTAATAAGTTCGCATTCATTATTATTTGCTGACGATTTAAAAATTTGGAGAGCCATCAAGTCGAATTATGATCGTAACATTCTTCAATCAGATATTGACACGGTTCTTAAGTGGGCACGTTCTAATGGTCTGTCTGTTAATGCCTCGAAGTGCACTTGCATGCACATTCGATCACGTAATATTGTTCCAGTGCCGATATATCATCTCGGGGATCGAGTGATTAAATTGGTTTCGAGCTATAAAGATCTTGGCGTATTGATAACGGATGATTTCTCCACTCGCCAAAACACTGAGTACATTTGTTCGAAGGCCATGCGTATGGTTGGTTTCCTTCGCCGATCATTCAGCTATGTGAGTCCACGTTCTTTTAGAGTTCTTGCAAACGCTTTTGTACTAAGTCATTTGTTATATGCTTCTCAATGTTCATACCCTCGAACCAGAGATGAGATTAATCGACTTGAGAAGGTGCTACGTAGGGCAACAAAATTAGTACATTCTTTGAGAGAACTTCCTTACGAGGACCGTCTTCGGTCTTTAAATATGCGGTCATTATGTGATATTCGTGACTCGCGGGATCTGTGTCTTGTATGGGAGGTATTTCACAATGAACACCATGTGTTGCGTGGGCTCTTCAACATTCGATCAACTCGAGCTTTGCGAGGTCACTCGTTTTATCTTAGTCGCCAACGAATAGTACATTCTAGGACGATTCAATTTGGACAACGAATAATAAATTCATGGAATCGTTTAAGCGATGATATTGTAAATGCGGGAACTCGTGAGCTCTTTAAACGACAGATTATTTTAAATTGTTAACTGATTTGTTTTTGATTTTCTCTTTTTCTTTTATTTTGACTATCGATTTGTCAGCAACTGTGAGCTATGCTCGTAACGTTGTCTACATAATAATAATAATAATAATAATAATAATAATAACTCCGAATGTCTGGTATTATGAGAATACTGATTTGCTGGAGACTATTGAAGATTTCCCGGACATCTAGATAGCTTCGACATTTAGGGTAAAAAATTCTTTCAAGCACATCTTCTAATGCAGAAAAATTAACACCTAATATTCTGATAGCTTTGCTATGTATTCGATTCAGCATTTCTAAATTCCTTTTTGACATATTGCGAAATAGCGGATATCAATAAGTTAATATGCTTTCTATGGTTGCTCGCTAAAAATAACGTAAATCATTGATAGGCATACCTGTCGATCTCAGCCTGCCGAGCAGGTACATACGTTTGGAACATGAAGTTGCTATATGTTCTACGTGAAGACTCCAAATCGGTTATCTATTAAAAGTAATACCTAAAATTTTAGAGCCTCACATCGCTCAATAAGTTCACCAATATAAGTTGCTGGTGGTATACTAGATAACCGACTCTTTCGTGAGATAATCTTGAGTTAGTTCTCTTGTTTTTCATGTATTCTGTGTCAATCGATTTGTATCCAGCAACTCCGCAACATGTTGTAATTCATCGTTAACTACATGTACATCATTTTATTTACAAGCATATATCGAAACAATCCACGTAATGTCATCCGCATACTTTACGTAGGTATTCCTAGTGTTTTGGTTTCAAGTCATTCACAAAAATGTTGAATAAAATAGGCGATAATACTCCCCCCTGAGGAATCCCACGTTTTACCTTGCAAATACTCGACATTATCCCCTCGCATATAATCCTTTGTGTTCTGTCTGTGAGATAATCCTGTATCCATTTAACCATCCGAAATGGCAATGTGGTACTTAACTTACGAATTAATATATCGTGATCAATTCTATCAAATGCTTTTGTAAGATCCATTTGAATCATTCTCACAATCAATTTTCTGTCTACTGCGCTTTATAAAGCTATCATATATCCTGCTAAAGGCATTGGTAGTGGACTCAGCTGGTCTATATACAAACTGATCATCATTAAGAAAATCATGATAATATGGTTTTAATAAATTTAGAAAAAATCGTTCTATCAATCTAGGAACTATAAAAATTAGCGATATGGACCGCGCATTATCTACGTGGACGCCACCAGATCCTTTTGGAACCAATGTTATATTAGCACTTTTCAGCTTGTCAGTCACAACGCCTTTCCGAAAACTTTTCGAGAAATAACTCGACAGTATTGTGGGTAATTCTGCTTTGAATTTTTTGACCAACCATGTTGATACACCAACATGTTGGAACATCAACGTCTCTATAGCTTAGCTGTTTCAGTTGTTGGGATCCTAATGAACTAGTTGAATCGTTACGCTACGACATAGGAGTAGTAAGTGACTCATTAATACCGTTAATCATTTTGTACACCTCCTCAACTGTCTTTCCAGCCCGCAATCAATGACCAACTCTTGAGTAAGTACCCTTCACATGTTTGCACATCCTTTTTGGTCCTTATTTTTTAATCCATTTACAAACCGCTCTCTCTTAGATCTCCCAATATAAGTATTCAGCTTATTAAAAAAGCGGCATATTATGATACACGACGACTACGAAAAGCTTTATCTCGTTGATTTTGGATGTCTTTAATAACTGAAGTTATCCAGCATTTATCATCATATACCTTTACTCTTCTTTGCGGTGAAAATAACTGTTGCTCACTTTAATGTGTCCTCAATCAATAGCAGATTATCACAAAAACTGGCTATCTTCTAATCAATATCCCTCAAAACACAAACAGCTGAATTATGAAACGGAACGATCTATTGCTCACGCTTAAAAAAAAGATTTATTTTAACGTGGCAAATGCGTGCCAGCGCACGCTTACATGACCACAACAAAAACAAAACTGTGAATCAGGCGTCGAGAAGGTGTGAACGGAGGAGGTGTTTGAATGTGATAAAAGAGGGAGCGCGGCGGACGTCGAGAGGGAGTTGATTCCAGGCGAGTGAGGCGGCGACGAGGAAGGATCGGAGACCGTAGTTGTTGGAGTAATTAGGAACGTGGAGTAAGAGGGTATGACAGGAACGAAGCGATAGCGAGGTGGGGCGAGTATCGTCTAAGAAAGGAAGGTTGATGAACGATGGGGAGCCGACAGCGATGAGACGAAAAGTAATGAGAAGAAGGCGGAGTTTGATGCGGATGTGGATGGTGGGCCAGGAGAGTTGGGCAAAATATGTGGATGTGTGGTCGAAGCGACGGAGGCGAAAGAGCACTCGAACGGCGGTGTTGATTATTCGTTGTAGGGGTAGGATGATGGATTTTGGAGAATTGGCGAAAAGGCTAAGGCAGTAATCGATTTTAGGGAAAAGAAGCGATGAAAGAAGAGACATACAAGAACGGAAGTCGATAAGGGGGCGGATACGGCGGATGTCACGAAGAATTAAGTTAGACGAGCGGACCTTGTCACGGACGAAGGGTTTAAGGGAAAGGTGATCATCGAAATGGAAGCCTAAGAAAGTGAGATTGTGGACTACAGGGATGATCGATGAGGCAAAAGATACAATGGGAGGAGATATGCTTGGTTTACGGGGAAGGATCCACATTATTTTGGACTTTTCGGCGTTTAGAACGAGATGGAGATTGGAGAGACGCTTGTAGATAGAAGAGAGACAGTTGGAGGCAGAAATGGCGATGTCGTGTATGCGATGTGCGGGTGCATGAGCATAGATTAGAATGTAATCGGCGTATTGCATGACGTTAAAGGAGTAAGGTTTGATAAATGGAGAGAGATCGCCAAGCAAAAGAGAGAAAAGCAGGGGACCTAGGACTGAACCTTGTGGAACCCCGCAAAAAATAGGGATGGGAGGGGAGGATGATGAATTAGAACATACGCGAAAGGAACGGTCGGATAGATATGAGGCGAACCAAGCTACGGAGGAGGAAGAAAAGCCGTAATCATAACGAAGGCGAGAAAGGAGGACGGAGTGGTCGACAAGACGCTTATCATAAACTGTCTTAAAACAAGCCTCATTTTTTATTTTCTTGATTTTGTGTGATACAATCAGAATGATACCATGATTTGATGTAGAAAGAGGACTCCATATTTTGGGAGTGATTGATAAGCTTTCACATTTGTGTAGACTAAGTCAAGCTTTGCATTGCTTCTGGTTGGAAAATTAACTGTCTGCATCATATTATACATTAAGACCACTTTATCAAGTGATGAAATTACCCGCAAATAAAAAATCTTTAAAAACACTACTCAAATGATCATAAATAAGATACAAAGCCTTTTGCTAATTTCTGTTGGAGGATGATACACGCCTATTGTTGCTAGCTGAAATTCCCCATTCTTTAATTTTCTCAGTAAATTTATTGTTTAAAATTCAAGATCGTCGTGCGTCAAACCATCACAATTACGCATATCAAAAAAGAGTGTTGATTTGACAAGTATGGAAATACCGTCACCTCTTCGATCATCTTCCCTATAAATATTATGACACATACCCGGGAATTATTGATTGATCCACTTATTCCGTCAACCATGTATCTATAATAATGACAACATCACATTCATGTATACGGGTAAATTATTATAGGTTACAAGTTACTAGCCGCAAATGGCTGTTTCAACTGTTCACAAATTTTGTTTTCAAAACATTAAATATCAAAATAGATCCACGCATTCAAACCGGAATTGACAATCCACTTCAACAGCAGCTTTTGAAGTGGTGATAGCTAGCAGCACTAGCAAGGTCCTCAGCACACAAATTCCAAATATTCAAAGAGCGTTGGGAAAGCCTACTCACACTCCTGACTTTACCGTCGGCGAACTTACACAGCGCGAGAGTGACCTCTTCGACTCGAATTGCGAAATTGTATACAAGATGATGGGAAACCTTCCGTTCCATGAACCAAGAGACATCGCTGCGAGGCTAAATATAGTAGCCTTTGAGCCGTTGAATGCAATTTCAATCAAGCTAGACGCTCATTGTAAGAATAATGTTAGCCAATACAAAGTTTGCTTCCTCTACGCAGGATAGACTCAATTTTTGTCATTTGACAAATCCCGCTTTACAACTGGTGTCTCAGAAGGGCGGAATTTAAAGCTTTGTGCGACCTGCAAGGATAGCACACAGTGGTCAGAACTACCTATCGGCGGGATGTAATCAACTCGAGTAATGTCTTCAAGGCGCTTAGAAAAAACCAAGTCAAGTACAGTATCAGCGGTAGAAGAAATACATGTTGGCTCCTGCACATGTTGTACTACGAAGAGTTCATCAAAAAGAAATGCTGAGATTTCCCTTTTCATTGCGCTACCGTCACCAAATATTGACTGTTGCCAATTTGATCAGGGAAGGTTGAAGTCTTCTTGGAGAACGAAGTGAGAACTGATGCTTATCGATTGCAAGTCTCAGCTCTCACTTCGTATCCTAAATGCTTCTAAATCGTTAAATTTATTTCGAACACTACGATCATTACAAAATACAATACTAAGTACATAAATTTACTCTCATAAGTGTGAATATGAAGATTACAACTATACAACTTCCCAATATCTTCTGACTGCCCTAATCACAACGACTGTGGAACTGTTGAAGGGTGTGTGGAGCAATTGTCGTTATTCAAGTTATTGATAAACTTATCAACTACTCTACCTCGGAAAATCACAAAGTGCTTGTCGGGATTCTCTATTTCTAATTTTCTACGTTCTTTTCTCAACGTAAAGTTCGATTGCCTTTCGACGCGTGACAAATCCTGTTGAATATAAACATCTTTATATTCAGTAGATATTCGAAGTTGTCCTGATTGACCGATTTTAATTAACAACAACTGCATCCCCTTACCATTAATGTTTCCCTATTTCGTCAAATCCAAGTTCTTATCGCCAAGTTTAATGCAAATATTATCAAAAATTTTCGAACCAACTCTTCATCATCTTCAATCGGTGCAGTTCCGGTTATTATAACATTTTCTTTACGTCTTTCCTCTCTTTGTTTAATTGTTTTCCTCTTTTTGTTCAATTTCTTAGTTAATGAATTCTTAGGCACATTAGACGATGCAATTACAACCTTTTTTGCTGCAGATTGTATGGATTTTTCTACTTATTGTGAAGCGACTTTTGCGAATGTTGTAACCGAATCAAGACTCGTATGTGGTATAGTGAGGTCATTTCAACTTCTGACATAATTTTTGAATCCATATCATACAGCTCTGTTTGCATAATCCTTATTTGTGATTTTAAATCCGTTATCTCGTTTGTAAACTCATAGCTCTTTATAAGTACGCTAGTTATAAAAAATGTCAGCTGCATTAAAAATCAATAATCATCATGCAGCTGTGTTGATATATACACCAAATCAGTTAGTGTTTGATGTCTTATCATTAAAAATTTCTAGATGTGAGTGAAATATCTAGGAATTTCAAGATGATTTTTGAATTCTTTTCTATCGTTTTGAATTTAAAGATATAATTGCCTAATGTTCGGCATTACAATCTTTTCAACACTAAGTAAACGACTCCTTGCATCCTAATCTTGGCAATTATTTCGTACACGGCACTGCGTCTGATTTCTCACTAACAATCTCGAAATAGAATTCAAATATCGACGACAAGTTAAGCCGATAATCGTAGCTGTTTATAAAATTGGGTTCTTGTTATCAGTAACAGGCAACGCTAATTATTTTCAATACTCACTTTAAGCTGATTAGTAATTATGCTAGTAAACGATTTCCGCCTTTTCATATATTGAATGAACTGCATCTTCTCTGTGTATTGGTGTAACTAATATTTTTCGCTTTCTAAATAAAAAAGTGTGTTTTCAGGATGTTTTCTTCCGTGTCTATTTTCCCTGGTTGATATCGTGTACACATTGGGCCGTTTGCCTAATCTAATATAAGCTGCTTTTCACATCTACAACTTCTACAGTGTCTAACACTGGACACCTCCCTGATAGAATAGCTCTACGTCGTTGATATAACACTCGATATACGCTGATTTAAGCGAACGATGATTCCAGTATTCCGTTATTTATTATATAGCGATCCGAAATGTACGGTCGTGATCTAAAACCGGACTTTACGAATCAGCAACATGATATCCGCAAAATCAACCAATAGGTTGATTTTGCGGATATCATGTTGCTGATCACGGTTACCCAGAATGGAGTTGACTTATATACCGTCTTTTGAAGGTCGTAATTCGATCTCTAAACCCGGAATGGAATGGATTTTATTCCATTCCAAGTCTTTTGAAGATATTTCATATTCGCTATATAAAACGATTTATTTTTAAGTGGCAAATGGGTGCCGGCGCACGCTCACATGACCACAACACCAAAAAAACAAAATATATTTAAAGCAACATCTTAGTTGATAATTTTAGCAATAGCTCTGAATTGATAACTGAATCTTTGAAATGCTAGATCCCTGTGATTGTAGATTTATCTCGACATATGATTTACATTTTTGTTTTGTTGTGGTCATGTAAGCGTACGCTGGCACGCATTTGCCACGTTAGCATCTTTCAGGTTTCTCTTGGATATCTTTTCCATTTTATTCGCTTTTCTTGTTTCATTGAAGCATTCGATGGAGTATGGACAACACCATCCCTATGTAAAACAAATAATAAAAAACCGATGCCTTTAAAAGAACAAACTTGAATTATATCTGTATTCGATATAATTAAGACCTACTATTTCGTCAATTGACTTTGATATACACGATTTTTGTCGTCTTAAGATTGCCCAATATGGCTTTCCCATTCACTATCGTGTTGGAGAGTATTAAAGATACTCAAAATGATTAAATTATCTGAACTTGTAAAGAAGCTTTTTTGAAATATTTGGATTTCTTTATCTACGATCCAGTCTATTTAATGATGGAATGTCTCAAAAATCCTAGTATATATTAAAACATTTAATTTAGCAAATACTTATCTGCTGCTGTCATGTGGTGATTTTAGTATAAATCACCACATCAGCGGCCCAAATACATGCTGACGTATTTTGCTTCGCTGATATGCTCGGTTGAACAATATGGCCGGATCCTGAACATAGAACAACTCATCCTGTTTGCATCCATGTTATCTGCTAATACTGAATTGTAAAATTTCCGTTTGAGATTACGATATAATTTCAAACTACATCGTTGGCATCATTACCAATAATTAAACCATTGGCAAGTTTTTGGCTCCGCTGCTACATTTGAAGAATGGTGCCCAAATCTGATAACATATATACGTTGCTCTTATATCCTTTAATCTTCAGTGCATTAGATATTATCTCTTAATCTGTTCATAAAATACCGGATGATAAATTCCTTTTAAAATAAAGATATTTCAATTTTTAGTACAAAATATGCTGGTTAAGAGAAACCTGATGACATACCAGTTCCTGCTGGCGAATTTTATTCTTTATTGACTAAAAGAATTAAGGATGGAAAAAATAATACAAAAATACTGAGATGTAACATTTTTAAAGATTAGGATATCCCCATTTTAAAATTGATTTATAATGCAAAGTATGTAGTTTCAGCTGATAGAGTTTCACGTAAACATTTCATTTTATTTGGTTTTTTCGTTATATTGAACATACCCGATTTTAAATAAGGATATAATTAATATCCTTCAAACTATCACTCTCGTAGTTAAGTGGAGGAGCGTTTGCGAAATATTATGTTAAAATTCTTATGGATTATTCAAAATCTAAATATTCGATTACTTGTTTTCTTGGGAAGTTTAATCTGAGAATAAACTAATAGCTTTACGGAATGCGCACTGTTCATTAATTGATCACTGAACATTCGTAATTGTGAGGCATTGAGATTAATGCCTCATATATCACTACAACATGTTCCGCTTTACGAATGAATGTTTTTTTCAATGCACAGTTTTATTCTAGAGAATTGTTTTATCCTGATACTCAGTAACCTGATTAATCTTCGTCCAGGTGATTTATGGTTTTTAAAATTCTGTATAAATCTACGACGTTCAACTGTAAAGGGCGTAAGTAATTGAATTACTGACTTCATGATAAAGTGACAGTTTACGATCTTGAAATCATCGCCCTCAACAACATTATAGTGATATTATGCTAACATTTTAGTTATATTTTCATGTTAGGCCTCCTACATATTGTCTTGCCACGGCCTAAAAGTTAATTGTTTTTGAATATTTGAAGTTTCTTTAATATTATGGCTAAAAGTTTCTTATTTACATTCCAGATTTGTTATCAAATCATAAATGGGTGTAAGTATTCGATTTGCGATGCGAATGTTTGCGCATTTTACCAATTGACGATTTATTTAGTATCGTGGACAAAGGAAGCATTTGAAGCGTGTTGCTGCACCGAAACATTGGATGCTAGATAAGTTGGGCGGTGTGTTTGCCCCGAAACCGAGCCAGGGTCCGCATAAAATGCGTGAATGCTTGCCGCTTCTGATCTTCCTTCGAAATCGGTTGGGCTACGCGCTGACATACGACGAAGCGAGAAAGATTTGCAAGCAGCGTGATATAAAAGTCGACGGCAAAGTGCGAACTGATTTTCGTTTTCCTTCCGGATTCATGGGTAAGTTCGTTGGTGATATAGTTCTGTAGGCAATCGTTTTCAATGAAAATCATCGATTTAGTAATTGTAATGTTTCAACTTCATGAAAGATTGTCAACGCCTTAATATATTTTTTAAAGCGATGCCTTTTTAATTACCCAATTCTTATGAATTGAATCAATTAATCGATTTCTGCGATTAATTGGTAATCCATCTGAGTAACAAGGGCTTATCCAATAATCCTTAAATTGTTGAAATAAATTTATAGTGTAATCATGAGCAGTGACATCAAATATTTCAATATTTAATATCGTAATTCATTAAGTAGCTGATTAATCATTTTATTCTAAAGAGAATCCGCATTGTATGGATAAACAAATTATTAAGATTGATTCGTAGGAATCGATAGGTTCGTCAACAAATTGTAAAAAGACCACACTGTTTATGTGGGATTCGGGGCAGACCATAATTGGATAAATATAATTTTAGTTTTAATTATAATATTTTAATAGGAAACGTAGTGAAATTTTAATCGAACCTCAGATTCTAATCAAACTATACCATTTTTATGACCATTAATGCTTTTTCGTCGTATATAGCGACGTGTGTTAGTAGAATATTCTGTTAATTATTTAATCGAATTGACTGTTTATTTAAAAAATAATTTAAATAATAATAATTCAATAATTTAATTAATTAAATAATAATTAATCGAAAAATAATTTTAAAAAATAATTTTAAACGATTTTAATATAAATATAAATATATATTAAATAAAAAATATTAAATTAAAAGTTTTATTTTATTGTGAATTATTTTTAAATTATTTTAATTATCTAATAATTTATAATCTTCAATGATACATTCGATGTGATCTTATATTGTATAAGCCGCGC